>JANHFT010003344.1:0-15048 GCA_032467955.1 Pseudoxenodon macrops | reverse complement strand
TTTTTGTCTTTCAGTTTGTCAGAGAGTTCTTTATGCAACCATGCTGGTTTCTTTTGAGAGCTGTTATTTTTCTTCTTTGAATACACATCAGTTGTTTACATTATGACCCAGAAATCATAAACAATAAATCTTTATGAATTATAGTCATTAAACTTATACTTATTGATCTATGCAGTTAATACTAGTACTTAGGAACTGTAATTAATGTTACAAACAATATGATTTTCATTCTTTGTTGTTTAAAATTTAATAAGATTTGTAAGCGCTCAAAATTTAGGTTGTACAGTAGTAAAGAATGAAGTCTTCAGTGAACAAAAGAATAATTCATTGTTATAATATGTATAATAGTGGTATATATAAGCTATTAAAGGGAAGGGAAGTTATATTGTTTATTGTGCCATGATCAGTTTTAATTGCTTCTTAATCTGCAGAAGAATCCCTTGTAGTGAGACAATCTGTGTGTTCTGTGGAGCTGTGTTCAAATCTCAGATATCTTTATAGTTTGAGACCAATTAGGAATTTGCTTCATATTTTTTATATACAAGTGTTTGAGTATACATGCACACCAACATTATAACTTATTGTTTTTATTTTAATTTCAAGTTTTAATTAATGGGACTTTAATCTCCCAGTACTCTTTAGTAGTAAAAACTCAGATTTTCTGTGCCTCAGATAAGAAATGAATTTCTAAAATAAGATTGCATAATTCTAATTGTGAGATTTCAGAAATATGCAGTTGTACCTGTAAACGTGGATTTTCTGGTAATGTCCAGTTTAGATAAAAACACGCTTATGAAGATCTCAGCTTTCTTAAAAAAGCAGATTCTCTTATCCATGCAAAATACTGTTCACAGAATCACAGAAATCACAGAAAAAGTAATGGTAGCTGCTTTTTCTTTAATGAGGTCAGGAATTCTGAATAATATTTTGGACAAATGGTAATCAAAATTGTAATCGGGAGACTGCAAGCTCTAATCCCGCTTTAGGAAGGAAAAAAATTAGTTATGTTCACCCCCTTGAGTTATTTATAAAAATAATAATGGCAGGATAGCTACAAATAAATTTCTCAAATATCCTTGCAATCGTATTAGGAAGGGGAAATATACGATAGGAGAGCACAACCCTTAGGCTCTCTGCAGTGTCCTTCCAACAAGAAAGGTTAAAAAAAAACCTGATTAAATAATCTTACTTAACTGTTTAGAAAATAATTCATTTTGGTTTCTTGCAACTTTACTTATTCCTGTCCTTGTAGTGCTAATTGAACATATATTATGGCTTTACAAAACAGCACTGTTTCGTGTGATTAAAGTTAGTGGAAACTAAGAGAAATCATAATGTTCAATTGTTTTTAACAAGATAACATTTTCAGAAGGAAGGCAGATTAGAGAGATGTGTATTCCTGGGTATGCATACAGATTTGTGGTGATAACACCAATGTTATGTTGAAACTGAATTACTGTTTGTTTAAAGTTAGTTGAGATAAAAAGAAGCAGAATTCCTGAGCAGAATATTAGTTACTAGAATTCGGAATTGGGTGGCAAATAAGTTTAATACATCATTATTATTATGTGTGAGTAATTTACAGTTAGATTCATAGTCTAAGACTGGTGGAAACTTAACAATTCAAGTCCTAACTAAGGATTTATTATGGTTCATCATCATATAGCCATATGTTTAGACTGGATTTGGCTTTTTTGCCCATCTCCTGAATCCTCCCCAAGTTCTTCAACTTGGAATAGGATGTACAGGTAAGTTGTTCCAAGCAAAGCTGCCTTTTGCAATTGGTGATTTTTGTCAATGCCTATATTATTATTATTGTGTACACAGAAATCTAAAGTCAGAGTGCGGTTCTTTAGCTATTGTTGGCCTTCATACATATTGAGTTCTTCCAAAGGGGATATTGTAGGACATTGTAATGTGTCAGTGTAATATATGTGTGCATCCAAGCAGCGTGGCCTTTTGTAATTGACAGTTGCAAATTTTGTCAATATGCATATTTTCTAAGAGCTTTCAAACAAAATTTTGGTACAGCACCCAGTATGCCAATAACCTCTGGGACAACCAAGACTGGCTTATGCAGAAACCTTTTAGTTATTGTTATTCTTTAAAATATTCAAACAATCTTAAACACATTGTCTTTAATTGTTACATCACTGCCTTAAAGATCTCCATGTTGCAGCTGGAGTCTGAGGGCAGAATTACCAGTCAACCTTTATCTAATACTGGAAAGAATACAATGAAGACTCCACCATTTTTTTTTCTGTAAAAAAAAAACACAACCCACCAAAGAGCCCAATGCGAGTCAGTTCTGTTTTGTTGGGATACATGCTTATTCCATTTGTCATACCATAGATCTGTTACAAGCAAAACCAGACTTGTTCTTTACAAAACGAGTGAAGTAAAGATTTTACCATCAGAAATATTTGCTTTGGGGAAGTAAGAATTGAGAATTGATTGCAGGGAGAATGAAGGATACATGAGGTTTTGGCTTCTTTCTATCCTCTACAGTTATTATGCTCATTTGTATGAATTATTCATGGGTCCTTTTTGTGTAAAACAAAGCAAATGTTAATGGGTCACTTTGCCAGAGTACTCCTTCTCCCTAGTAGAAAGTCATATTAGTTAGTAAGAAGAATATCTCCATTGTTTTCTTTGTGCATTTCCAAAAAAATGAAGGGATGGGTGGGTGACTTAAAAATTGAAAAATTAACTAAAGAAAACCTACACATTCATGAACATAAGGCTTTGGAAGTGGAACTTTAGATTCTTCTCTCAGCTCCTTTGGGATCTGCTAATATGTTTTGGGTTAAAAAGCATAGGCTTTTCACAAGAAAAAAATGAAGACAATATTGAGCTTCTCCAGATAATGTAGGAGCTATGAAGATTAATATTCTGCCTTGCAAATAACCATGCAAAGCAAAAGCAACCAGTCCAGGTAACTACTGGAATGGGAAAAATAGTTGCTCAGGTACATGTTATTAATATATCAGATAAAATGTTTGAATAATTAATTATTTGGCTGTTGTGAAGGGTTGCTCATTATTGATTTCTGTGGGATATCTTTCAAAACCTATGTGTAACCACTATAAGAAGTTGATGTATTTGAAAATGGAAGAAATGCCACCTACTTTAACTTCTAAAACAACAACCAAAAAATAATTTATATTGAGCTTCATATTAGTCTTTCATTTATGTAAATTTTGCCCTCACCATCCTGACATTATTTTTAAGAGATGTAGTGGCTATTTAAATTTTAGGTCAAGCATAAGGCTGTTATAAAATACAATATGTTGAATTAGGTGGCATGTAGGTCCTAAACATAATTTAGTGATTGTTTTTCTTGAATTTACCTTCCTGGCTTTATAATAATTATTATTCTACTTTATAATTTGCATATCTTTACTTTGTCCCATGTTAAGGCAAATTTATTTTTCTTCCTCCTTTACTTTTATTTATTTATTTATATTTCATGTTTCTAGACTGCCCATATTGCTCCTTTCCTTGCTACTGGTTGTTTTGCTAACAAGCATCTGTCTGGGATAGGACAAAAGGAGACCATTTTTATTTTTTACGCTATCAAATACTCAAGAGCTATTGACATAATTGTGTTAATAGTCTTAATCGATTTCAATTAATATTGCTACTTCATTTCTGAGTTTTATCAACACATTCTTTATTGACTGTATGTGCCTCTGATACTCCCTTGATTTAACCAGTTTAAATATATATATATATACATACACACACATGACTGTCCTACCATGTTTTTAAGGAGTGCAGCGTTTGTTCTTAAAATAGTATTTTTATTGAATTGTTTACTTAGGTTCATGTTCCTTCCTATGATATGGCCGGGAATGGGTCAAAATCAGAGTGTATCAGTGGACCTACTATGAAATCACAGCTTCAGGTAACTGGTAAGTCTGTCTATCAGTGCTGTGGTTTGATTCAGATACTGTCTCTGTCTCTGACAGCATCACCAAATATGTTGTTTCTTTTTTTATTGTGTTTGAAAATATTGCATACTTTATTATAGGTAGCTAGCAAGCAAATTGATTAATTGATTAGGTTCTATCAAATCAGTGTCATTTCTTAGCCACATGATTATTTTCCATGAATTAAACAAACATACAATATTAAAAATGCAAGATTAATAGTCACCAGTGCCATGGTATTATCCTCTCAAGAAAAGAAAAGAAAAAAGCTTGGCTGACTTTACATAATGACACAATGCCTGAGGGAAGAGCTATGTCTTAACAGCATTCAGGAAGCAAGAAAGATACAGCTTTTCCTATCTCAGCTTTGTATCCATACAGTAGGTGAAGCTATGGAGAAAGATTGCTTGCTAGATCCCACCAGATGACAACTGCTGCATTCTGAACCATTTGAATATTTTGGGATGATCTTCAAGGGCAGCCCCATATAGAACCTCTGGGTTTGGGGTCCCCTAGTTCTAGAGAGTTGCTGTCTTTAACTGTCAATGGGAATACTCAATAGAGCTGTTGCACAGATTGTGTGTCCTTCTGGACTTGCCGCTCCTAAAGAGCAGGTGGCAGTCATGGCTTGGGGTGGGGGGCTTTATTCACCATTTTGGCCAGAAGAAACTCTGGAAAAAGATTTGATGTACCATGTGCAATCCGAGCTACTACCATTGTTAACATAATACAGGGATTCCTCAGGTGATTAAAGATATGTACTGAGACTGAAATTCCAAACTTAAAAAAAAAAAGTATCCAGGAGAAACATAGCGGATATGGAAGTCATCTTACATTAAAATCCTGCTTAGGAGTATGACTTCGTTGGCCTGATCTACATGATGACCTACAGAGCTGCATTAGCTAATGGGCACTCAACACTATCAGCTAACACCATTAGCTAGCATTGAACTGTGCTGGCCTATGAGTGAATCAGTCCTCTGGAAAACCTTGAGTGAATGCAAGGGGATGGAGCCATGGAGGCAGGCAATGATACCTTCCTTACTTTTGCGCCCTTGTCTACTCATATTCTATACTAGCTGAATGCCCATGCTCTGCGACCAAACTATGTGATCAGACTTGATAAATCGACACTTACAGCTTAAAAATTAATTAGTAGTTTCGATTGGCCTCTCCCATCCCCTTCTCTCCCTCAGCCTTGCCCCACACTGGCCTATCCCCTTCTCTCCCTCAGCCTTGCCCCACAGAAGCCTCCTTGATCCTATCCCCTGCTTGCTGCTTTGAAAGTAAAACTGAAACTCCTCTGCTTGTGTTTTACATTTGGAATATTTTCAGGAGGGGAGGGGGAGTACAACTCTTTAGCATCAGAGCATGTTAATAATAATATAGGAAATAGTAATGCTCTGGTGGTCATTTCGAAAAATTCTTTCTTAGTGAGCACCTAGAAGCCAAGAGGAACATACATGGCAAATTTCAAGTCAGGTTCTGGAGATTTTGTAATGATGCATGAGTAGTATTTCGCTTTTATATATATAGCTTCTGCACTAGGGACAGTGCATCTGCATACATTGCAACCCTCGTAAAGAAGCCTTGCTGATTAAAAAAAAAGAATACATTTGGTCAAATGATATTGGGGCAGAAAGTGAGAGGTCATTTTACCATGTCCTTCCTAGCCTTTCTGAGGACTCTGCCATCATGCTTAGGAATCTGGCTGTGGTATAAAACCTACTAGATGACTGTATAAACAGTCCTTGTTTAGTGACTGCCTCCTTTACTGACTGTGCATCATGCAGTATTCCTTGTTGATGACGTTTAGGGCATAGTTGGCACAATTTGGCTAGTAGGATAGTGACGATACTAATGAGAAAAAAACTTTGCATCCAATCTTTGCTTTTACCAGCTTCACAAAACTGTAAAGCAAAAAAAAAAAAAACCTGAAGTGAGAACTGAAATCATGTTTCAGTTACCAACCGTTTTGTTTAACAACCAAGTTGCCAGTCCCAAATGTCTTTGCTAAACAAGGAATACCTGGATGGGTTGTGATGCGTTAATTGTACTGTCACCAAATACATTTTCTACCTTTTAATTTTTTATATATACAGTATATATACTTACTGTTTTTGTTTAATTTTGTTTACTGTTTCTTCTTTTAATCAGTTGAGCCACAAATCTGAGATTGTCCAGCTATATAAATTTAAACAAACAAACAACTGGTTTAACATTTCTGAAAAGAAAGTTATGTTACGTTGAATATTAATCTCGTGGCATAAGCTCAATTTCTTCTTGCTTGGCCTAAAAATCACTCCTTAGCAGGAGTGTTCTAAATTTGGCAGGGATGACAAAAACTAATGTTCTCTTGCATTTTTGTAATTGAAGTGAGAGACTTGACACTTTTTAAATCAAACTGAGCTCATATAGTGATGTTAATATCAAAATAAAATGGTTAGGGGGAATGTTAGCTTTTAGCCTAATTCTGTCACTATTAATTTTTATATGTACAGTCATGTAAAATTAGATCTAATACTTAGATCTATATATATAATACTTAGTATATATAAAATACTTACAATAATATATAATACTTAGATCTAATACTGGCATTGCCCCATTTGGCAGGAACAACATCAAGTAGGTGTTTCTTATAACTGTCAACTGGTCTCTGACATCGACTGCAAATATTTCTTCCCATTTCTCCATATAATTTTTTTTCCAGCAATGTTTGAGGGTTTTCTTGCAACCTATGTCAGATCACCCCCATAGCCTCTAAGTGGGATTTATAGCCATATTTTGACATGCCCATTCCAGAAATTTTCCTTCCTTCCTTCCTTCCTTCTATTGTCACCTTCTGGTGAGATGGGCAGCAAATAAATTTAATAAATAGAGAAAAACAAACAAACAAAATTTTGTGATGGTGGGCTTCTCAGGCCCTGATGCAGCAAAACAACCCCTAACATTTCCACCAACATGCTTTATAGTTGGCATCAGGTTCTTCTAGTGAAATGCTGTCTTTGATTTTCATTAAGCATTTGTTCTGGTACTGTAATCAAATAACTATCTTTAGTTCATCTCTCCAAAGCACATTTTTCTAGCAACTTTTAGTCTTGCCCTTGTGTTTTTCTCTGGATACCAAATGTTTCCTCCTGGTATATCTTCTAGGTAGATCTAATTGGTACAGTTTCTTTCTAATGGTAGATTCATGCATTGTGACATCAGCAGTGGTAAGAGCTACCTGTAGGTCATGTGATGCAATTCTGGGAATCTTAAAGACTTCTTTCAATATCTTACATTCTGCTGTTCTACTGAACTTGCGTGGACAGACTGGCCTCGGTAGTGGTTTGAAATCTCCATGTCATGTCCACCTGAACTGAGCTAGCGATAAATTTAGCAATGTGCTTACTTTTTCCTCCATGCAGAATTTTCATCTATGTTTATTTAAATTACACAATGGATTATAAAATGTAAATGGTGCATGGTATTCATTGTATTCTATCCCCTTTATCAGTATAGTTGAAATGAAGATCAAATATATGTATGTTGAAATGTATTGGAAAAACTCCAAGATTTTAATGGGCTGTATATTTTTCACATGACTATGTTTATTGATATTACTATATACTTTGGGTCTGACTCTCTATAACCTCACAGAGTTGTTGCGGGGACAATAAGAGGATGAAGGTATGTTGAATATGTTCACTGCCTTGAATTATTTGTAAAATTAATACGGGATAAAAATTCATATATACATACATACTTTTAATTTGTTTACACTTACATTTAAGTTTCTAAGCACCTAAAAATAAGCATAGAACAATTTTTAAATGAAAATAACAGCCTTCAGAAACTCCATAAGAGTTATATACAAAATAAAAAAATGTTCTATACACAATATTACTTTGACTAATAAGCAACCTATAAATGTCAGAAACTATACATATGCACGCAGATGGAGTGAATATAAACACATTAATATTCATCATATTTAGCTTATTCAAAGAAAGTGCACACTTCAGGAGCTATAACCTACTTTCCAGCCTCCGTTCTAAATAAAGTGTTTATAATCTGTATTGTGATGCTGCTATCTGTTTTAAATATTGGACATTTTTCCAATCTTTCAGTTTAGGTTTGATCTAGTTCTGCTATAATAAATGTGTCATTCCTTGACTTAAATAACATGAAACAATGTGATTCCTCTGCAGGTCATTTTTGACCATGTTGTTCCCTCTCTTATTTTTCAAGTTATTTCAGCAAAGTTGAAAGAAAACAAAAACAAGTGGTTCGGACCCAGCCCATATGTGGAAGTTGGGGTTGATGGTCAGTCAAAGAAGACGGAAAAATGCAACAATACCAACAGTCCAAAATGGAAACAACATCTTACAGTGTAAGTTTAGAAATATCATTCATTCCATTCTTAGAAAAATAGAAATACAATCAGATAATATTATGAGATGGATATTGATAATGGAAAAAATGCAGTGCTTATAAGGAAAGAGTATAAATGTTCATGGACATACAGAATTTTGTTTATTTAAATTCATTTAAACACATTTTACCGAGTTTGCATAACCTATCAAACATCTTAGAGGAGTTCCTACTTTCATTAGTCTGAGAGGTAGAACATAATTATTTGCTGCCTAAAAACTCTATTCATCCCCAAATAAATGGAGAAAAACTCTCCATTCTGGCAGTCTTCTAAACCCAATACATGCCTGGAGTTCTCAGGCTCTGTGATGCCATGACTGTCTAAATTAATAAATGAATTTGTTCAAACCCCCTGGCCCCAAAGAATAAAACAAGTGACTTCATTGAGATTAAACAGGGAAAGAAGTACATATATCAGTGTTTATTGAATGTTGATGTGTTTGTCAAAACAATGGCAACCAATGCAACTTTATAAAAGAATACCATTTAATTCGAAATGAAATTGTTATTTTAATTGGGAAGCTTGCTAACGTTTCTGTAACTCCTGAAATCCAGGTTTCATTTTAAGGTAGTTACTATCTTTATTTTTTCTAACCACAACTGTAGAAAAACATTGACTAACTTGTAAATTGAATCAGTATGTTCATAACTTTCTCTTTAAATTCTTCTCACTTATTGTGCACTCTAATCTAAAATTCAGGGAGCAATACTGCCAGGGAGTTTTTTTTTACAAGGAAGTGTCAGAAGAAACATCAATGAATTGTTTCTCAGTATCAGCATGTATATCAATTATCAGTTTAGTATCCATTAAAATAATGGATAGAAATACTGAAAATCAATAAAGGAGATACTTCTAAGATTCTGGATATTCTACTATATATTATGCCAGCAAAAATGCCAAAACATTTCAAGAAAAGGCAAATCCAGGAATGACCAATACTGTAATAGCATGATCTGTAGGTATCTGACATTAGTTTGCAGAAATTTACTCCCTTTCAGTTCAATTAAAGGCCAAAAAGTACATTACAGTTTAAGCAAAGCAAATGTCAAAACTTAACAGCTTTTTTGATATAATATTATTGGCTGCTAAGAAAAAGAAGCAGTCTACTGGAATGACTTCTAGAGTAGGAACAGTTGTAGGAAGAACTCAAAATTACTCATTATATTGTTTTGAAATAACTAAAAAAGACTCAGATTTGTATGTTGGATAATATCTCACACTGAATATTCCCACAGCTGTTTGATATTTTCTTTCAGAAAATGCTTGATCAGCAGTTGAAAATACTAGTATAAATCTGACTAATGTATATTAAAAAAACTAAACATTAAAAAGAAAGTTAACATATTAACGGGATTAGCACTTTGATTACAGTTCATATTTCACCTAAAACCTCCAGCCTTCAAAATTTTAAACTATTGGTAACTTTTTTTCAAACTAGATCTCTCTATGGTATTTTTATACATAATTTAAATGAAGGAAAGAAAAGTATGTTTGATATTGCTTCTGTTTCTTTAGAATTGTCTCCCCTGTTAGCAAGCTACATTTCCGTGTATGGAGTCACCAGACATTGAAGTCAGATATCTTACTTGGAAGTGCCACTCTAGATATTCAGGAGACACTAAAAGCAAATAATATGAAACGTAAGTATGTAGCTACAAATGATTGAAAATTATATACTTTTACATATGTGGAGCCCTCTTTTTAAAAAAGAAATTAACAGCATAGCCATATCTGATACAGGCATGCCGATAATTTCAAAATTAAAACAATGGAATTCGAAATAATCTGTTTGGAGGTAAAACAGTTCTTTCAAGTTCAAATTGGGTTATCTGTACATTCTGGAGATACTTTTGAACTTGAACCAATTATGTTCTGAGTTCTAAATTAGATTTCAGCAGGGCCAAACTCACTAGAGGCAATTGTCTGAAGAACCTGTGAGCAATCTCAAGTCCTCTCCTTGCCTAGAGAGGAATTATGATGAGCCAGTCTATTTGTTGGTTCTTCATTCCATTGTGGTTGTCAGCCTCACTTTTAGCAAAGCCACCTTCAGTTGGCCATTTCTTCCCTGGAAGGATGTTCCCAATTTTATAATGTTTGTACATATTTGAAACTCTTGTTCTAATGTCAATCAAATCAACCAAGCTTTCTCTGTTGCATTATTTCTGCAGAATAGTGATGAGTCATTTCTTAGATTTTAAACAATGCCATTCTAATTCATTCTCAACACTTTGAAATGCACATTAATGCATGGTGATGTTTCTAAGGGATGTTGATACTTAAAATTATACAGAAATAAATGAGTTGAAATAAGAAAAGTATTTGCAAAGAACTCTTTTAAAAAAAATCATATTAGTCGAGTAATTTGAGTGGAAATCCTATTTTAAAATGCAGTAGTAAAAACCTTTGCAGGAACCTTTGCTGCTGAATTGCCCATTCAGGTAAAAATCTGCTGTAGCACATCTGAAAAACATTTGTTAGTCTTGTTGGTGAATGTCAAAATATCTAAGCCTTTTTCAGTTGGTGCAATAATGGAACAATTGTAAGAGCTCATTTCATCAATGAGATTTATTTTCATAGACTATTGAAGAATGTGTGGCCCAATAAAGGCTGATATAAAGATAAATGTGAAAAAAATAGGAAAGGAGCATTGAATTGCAGTTACCACTATCAGAAACCCTTTAAAATGCATATGTGAGGGATTTAAATATGTTGTTAACAGTTCTAACCCATTTGCTTAGCTTTAAGCAATTAAAACATTTTAATAGACTGTTTTTTATATAGTTGAGGAAGTGATTGTGAACATGGATCTTATTGGTGACAAAGAACCAGCTGATGGAATTGGAGAGTTGTCTGTCTGTCTAGATGGTATGCAGGTGGATCCTGAGCTTCTGACTAATGGTGATGCCTCAAGCATAAGAAGTGAGTAATATTTTCCTATAGAGTATCTATGCCACATAAACAAAGCCCTCAATATTTGTTCAGCTCACTCTGAGGTATTTCCTGTGAGAAACGTTTGTTGAAACCATAGATACTCTACCCTTATGCCTTTAATTTCTTGCCAGAACAATTCTATTTTTAAATAGCATACTTTTAAATCAACTATATTTTATTGCAGTGAACATGATGACTAACATGATGATAATACTAAGGTGTTTTGGTTAGGGGCCCAATCCTTTGGAATAGCCCTCCTCTAAAAAAGTAATCTCCGGACTCTTCCTTTAACATCATTCCCAAAGGTAGTAAAGAAAAAACTGTTCCAGAGGCATTTAGAAGTTATTTGCCATCAATTATTTATTACTACTGTGTTGTGGTTTCATGTTCCAGATTGGATCATGATGTCAGGATTTTAAAAGTTAGATTTTATCATTTTAAACTATTTAAATTTATCAGGTATGTTTTCATTGTATAGTTGCTGACAATACTGTTAGTGTTTTAATTGTTGACTTTTGTTAAGTCCCTGGCAGATTTGGAGGCATACAAATGTAATCAATAATATTCAGAATTAGTAATGTTTAGAGTAACCAGAAAACCAGCCAGTTTCTGGACAAACAATCATTATGGCTTGATAGGATTTGGTTTCAGATTCTTACAAGCCTTCACTCTGCCAGGCTTTGAAGATTCTGCTGTTAACCTATATAAACAATAAAATAGAGTTCCAGTATTCCATTCAGTTTCTGTTTCCTAATGTGGCTGACCTCAAATGATTGACACTGGGACTCCAGTCTTAAGTATAAATTCTTGTGTTTTGCTGGTATTGTAAAACGTTGCCTGCTCCGTGGTCAGGAATCAGTCTTCATTGTTGTCAGCTCTTGGAGGATTTTATCTCACCAAAATTTTCTTGTCAGAATCAATTTATTGCACTTAGAAAAAAAAATCTACCTTAAGCCTTTGTTAATGCTTCTAATAAAAAAACTAATTTTCCTGATGCCATGTCCATTTTTACTTTTACTGAGAAACTGTTTTTCTTCTTGTGGCCCTTTAGCTATATTACCTGTAATTTTCAATTTGCATTGACTATAAGCAATGAACTAGAAATTAAAAGAATGTAGTCCAAAATGTATTAGACCTTATGTAGCAGTTCTTCATTGACAGAATTATTTCTCAAAAATAATGTTTTGATTCTGTTTTAGAAACATCACATTATCATTTCTCATTATCAATCAATTGATATTTATCCCTCTCAAGTTTTTATTTTTATGTATGAAGCCCAAAATAGCTAACTAAAAAATCCAGGCAAATAAGAGTTGTCTTTTTGAATAGCAGAAGAAAATGTAATAGCAAAGAGATAACATGGACAGGTGACCTGCCTGGGGAGTTAATTTCAAAAATGTTGCTTTATCAAAAAAGACAGTAACCTGGATCACCATTGTTCCATTTTTCCCCCATTTGAGAAATATCTTTCTATACTGTGTTATGCATAGCCTTTAGTCTTCCTGCAAATGTCAGTTGTTTATTTTCAGGCATCATCAGTGTATATTTTAATCAAAGGCAAGCAATGGTATCTACAAACTCTCTGTTTTTTCTGGTTTTAACTTGTATAAAATCACAGAATTCTCTTTCCCTCTTCTTAGCTCCCTAAAAAGCTTACTTGATTTTGGGGTTAGGGTTAGGGTTCAGAACAACTCTGAAGGGATAATGAGGACTTAAACGAAAGGAGCTATGGCTGAAAATTGCCAGCCTCCTTTGTTGCTCAGCTAAGAACTGTTTCCTGGATCCTGGTTCTAGGTTCTTCTGTTTTGGTGGGACAACTGTGGTCCCACATTATCATATATTTAGTGTCGATATTTAGGTGCATAAAATTATGTAATGTTTATATCTTTTTAGTGTGATAAATGTTGTAAATTTTACGTTATGTTTAAGGTCCTGACCAAAATGATGGCTCCAAAGCAAAAAATGAAACAAGGTAAGGTGGTTCCAGTTGTATCTTTCCATGAGTTCTAGATAATTGGTGGCCTAGCTATAATTGACTCAGCATAAATACATTAAAATTTTTATATTTAAATATGTATTTAAAGTAAATAGAGTAATTCTCCAATGTAGTTGCTAAAGTAAATAAAGTAATTCAGAAAGACTAAGCAGAGAGCAGATAAATATAAACTGATTCAATAACATGGTTTAATATCTGTGGTGAATTGTATCTATGTTCTAATTTCATAAAATCCTTTCTCATCTTTCAGCAATATGCTGTCAGAATTATTCATGTCACTCTGGCTATATGAAATCAAATACTACATACCATAACAACCTACATTGACATCCTGTCTATTCGAGGATCCTGTACAGACAGCTCATCCACACGTCTCAATGTTGTTGCCCCACCCAAGTGTTTTTGATCCCAGTCCATTATTTTGCTTGACATCCATTCTAGTATCTTCAGCAAAATGAGATACATTTTCCAGACACTATTTTGTATCTTTTCTCTTTGATATCTCTTATGTCAAGAATTGCTTTGCAGAATAACACATGAAATAATCTGCCTTTATTGAAATTTTACCTTTTTCATGAAGTTTTTACAAGATACCGCATTATTTTTTACCTGTTTTGCTCTTCTTCCCCTTTTTCAAAGCAAAATGATAAGAGTGGTTATGATCTTCATGGGCATTGCCAAAAGGGAATGCTGTAGGTCAGCATATAACTCTGCAATAACTTCAGTGATCCTTTGCACTGTTATATAGCACAGTATGTAGTAACCTGTTTCCCTGAAAATAAGATCTCCCCAGATAATAAGACCAACTAGGCTTTTGAGCGTATGCGCTAAAATAAGCCATCCTCTAAAAATAAGCCCTCCCAAAACACAGCAGCAGCCATGAGGTGGCCACACTCGCCACCTCCTGCACCTCAAAAATAATAAGACCTGTGAAGGGGTGGCCGTGGCCAGCACAGGAGGCAGCCCTTCGCTTCCCTGGTCACCTCATGGCTGTTGGGCCCCTTAACCTTGGCCCGCGGATCAGCTAATCAAGTGAGGGCTGGGAATTCTGTCTCTCTGGGCACCTGGAGATATTTCCAGCGCACTCTTGCTAGCCCCAGCTCTGCCCACAGCACTAGGCAACCTTGCAGCCGAAGGCCCCTCGGTTCCGCAGCTCACCTTGTGGCTATGGAGCAAGCGGCGACTATGGCTTGCACTCCATGGGTGTTGCTTAGGCTCCTGCTACAATGAGGCAGAAAGCCATGCAGCCCATCGGAATCCCCCCCCTCGGAATCGCCCCCCGCCTCTACTGGGCTGTTGCTGCTGCTGTTTAAAAAAAGGACAGGCGATTGTGGGAAGCACATGCTTATGATAGAAGCAAAGCGCAGCCTGTCCCTTTCAAACGATCAAATGTCTGAGTGTGTGTGTGAGAGAGAGAGAGAGAAAGATAAATGACAGAGGGGAGTAACAAGAATTGCAGGCAACAGTGTTGAAAGAGTTTCCTCTCCACTGTTTCTCTTTCTCTCTCTCTCTGTCACACGCACGCACACACTTGATGAAAACAGCAGAGAGCAAGCCGCTCGGGCGGAGTTGGGGGTGGAGGAGAGTGCACGTAAGACACAGCACCAGGACAAGGAATATTTTGGCTGCATGCTGCATGCCAGAAATCTTTCTCCCCTTTTGCTCCAAGAGGCTGCACCGGCGCGATGAGTCTCATGAAGACTCATTTCTGGCAGAGTTTGGAGGAGAGAAAGATTTTTGGTGTGCAGCATGCAGAAATCTTTCTCTCC
>JANHFT010003343.1:116438-133988 GCA_032467955.1 Pseudoxenodon macrops | reverse complement strand
GATAGATAGATAGATAGATAGATAGATAGATAGATAGATAGGGATGGATGGATGGATGGATGGATGGATGGATGGATAGACACAAAGACAGACAGACTTCGAAATCTGTTAACTGTCATATACACTCTATCCACAGCAAAGCAAAGAGAAGATAGAGATGCATGCGCACAGACAAGCACACAGACAAATACAACACAGAGAGAGAGAGAGAGACAAAGAGACAGAAAGAGAGAGACAGAGAGGAAAAAAGAGAAAGATTATCAAACTGGCAAAAGTGTGGTATAAGCTTTTGTCCACCTTGCACCCTTCAGATATGTTATATTTATAATATCCAAGATTTTAAAGTAGCAAGGAGAAACCCGAAGGTGCTTTTCAAAAGGATTTTCTTCCTTTAAAGGAAAAAAAAAAACCAAAAGTCCAGTTGCCATTGAAAAGCAACTTTGGGACAATCATAACCTGGATGATTGAGAAACTCCATAGACATTTAGCATGGGCAAAAGTTTGGAATTCTGGAAGTTGCAGTACGGAGGGCTCCCAGTTCAGAATGTCTGAACTACGAGCTACTGCCTCAGCTCCAATTCCTAAAACCTATCACCTAAAGTTAAGACACCAAAATGTGTGGAACGTGGCTTGGGGTGAATAGAATGGATCTACATTTTAAGGCGAGTATTTGGCCATCAGCCAAAGAAAAGTACCATCTTCTAACACATAAGTCTCGTGATAGTTGGATTTAATTTAGCCAAATTAAAAAAATATGTAAATAAATGCAGGCCTCCTTTTTCCCTACTTTCTATTTAACAGGTAAAGAAGCATGGTCCTTGACAGTTGAGCCTTGGTGCTTTCCTATATTTGTGTTTGTATGAGAGAAAGAGAATAGAGATGCAATGAAGTGTTGCCATAAATATTAAAGATTTAAGTAGCTGGTGACGTTATGAAATATTTTTTAAAGAACTAATAATGAAGCAGGTTTGTATATCACATTTCAGAATCTAAAAGGAAATGTATGCCCACTACAGAAGCAGGAATGAGATTTGCATTGTGATGAACAAAAATTAGCATTGTGGCTTTTAAGATATACAGTTGTATCATTAAGCACATTATTATGACCAAACATTTTTGTTTTGTTTCAAACTCCCCCCCCCCAAATCTTCTGGTATTTTTATTTATTTTTTTCAATTTGTTTTAGTACATAATAATATTTAAATATTCCAATTATATACATACATAACACCAAGAAAATAGAATATGGACCATCAAATAAAGGTATATCATTTGAATAAATGAGGCCACTACAATTTGTGCCATTTGTGAGGAAGGGATTGGAATAAAAGGCAATATATTTCTTTTCATCTGAAGAATTCACAGAAGATTCACAGAAGATTGACAAGATGAATAGTCTTTAATTTCATTCAGAACTGAGGGACATCAATAAATTTAACCTTGAGAATGTAAGACTAAGTAGAATATTGCAACACTATCACACAGAATAAAAGCAAAATCATCCCAGATTGTGAGAGAATATACAGGATTTGGAACAATTGTCTCAAAGTAGAAGAAAATATATTCTGCTTAAATATTAAGCAAAACAGTAAGAATGCTTTGATGATTAATTATCATCAAGTAATGCACTCATCTTTCTTGAATATGCTTAAACAGAAACTGGACTGCCATTTGTTAGCAATGTTTTAGTTAGGATTCTTTCACTCTGCAGAGGGTGGAACATGATAGTCTAAATAGACATTTTCAATTCATAATTCTATAATTCTGTTTCTATGATTCCATGAACGTGTGGTAGAATTAGCATTAGGGATGGAAGTTTCCAGAGTAGGAGCTCCATAATAAATAAGACTTGCTTCTTTATAGAAAAATGAGACTAAGGTCCCCATTTAGAAACCAATATAAGAAAATTGGTTGAATGTTTCTTAAAATTATTTGGCTCCCAACTTACTTATGAGCTTTAAAAGTAAATTCAGAAAACCTGAATTAGATGCGGATACAAATGAGCAGTCATGAAGACTAAACATATAGTTTAGTTTTAATGGAATCAGTACTCTTAGACATTGGCTTGTAGTATGCTCTATTCTTTATAATACTTAGCTCTTGTTATTTGTTCACCCTTTAGAACTTAATCCTTTCTGGATTTACCACAAATCCTGATCTCTCCAAGGTCAAAACACTCCATAAATATAAGAAGAGATGCATAAATTCTAAAACCACATACACAATGTAACTTTGCTAGTCTAACTCCCAACATGGGAGAATTACAATAAGAATTTGCTTTTTTAAAGACTTAGTGGAAACATGAATGAAAATAGATACCAAAGCATGACTGAGCTGTTTTAATTCCAATTTATTATGAAAATGTTTCATATACAAAAACACACAATAACCAACTTCTATTTATATCTTTTCCATATATAAATAAAAATAAATGTACTTGTAATATCTTTATACATCTTCTAAAAAATATAATATTTATTCAAGATATTTAACATTACATATTTTTCCAAACACTTCTTTTAAGTTTTGTAGAAAATAGCATCTGTTGTAAAACCCTTATGATAGATAGGAACTAATAATAATAATAGTTTACAATCATAATGTGGCATTTCTTTTACATAAATTATTACATATTTTTAAGATGTGTAATTTCTATAAGTATGTTTTGCAGCCTTATCTTATGCAGGTTTGTTCAGAAGCATAGGTAAGCATAGTAGAATTTATTCCTAAATCAAGTAATGGCTGCCCAACTGGGCAATGTCAAAATGGAATTATAAAAAATCACTGAGAATAAAATTGTCAGTGATTTCTAATCACATGTGCTATATATTACACTTTTATGCAAATAGGGAACCAAACAATTGTCAAATTATAAATCCCCAAATCCCTCATCATTGGCCATGCAAGCTGGGTTTGCATATAGTTGTTCTTCAGTAATATCTGGAGATTATTCAAAACTTCTGAAATATTAGAGTTGAGAAAATCTAGACTTTCTCATGAAATCTTGCTAATGATATATGGTTTGTTATTAATAATTTTATTATTACTCCCTATCTTACTTATTTCTCCCTTTAGGGCACCATACATAATTCATTCTCAAACTTGAGAGATTTTAGAATAAGTAACAGCCTGAGTCATTGAGTCATTGAGTCATCGAGTATGGTTTTGAGCTCAGTCTATCTAGTATTATTCTATCACTCTAACAGCAACACATACTATCTGTTTTCTCATACTGAAAAGCAATATCAACATCCACAACAATAAATCTCATTTCTAATGGAAGTGAGTTTTGATGAACTTATAAAGCATTCTGATGCAAAATAGAGAGGAATGGGATCTTTTTATTTGTGCAGAAAAAGCACAGTGACTTTCCTTTGCTCTAATATATTAGCAGTAGAAGTAGAATAGAATAGAATTCTTTATAGAGTGCTTTTTTAAAAATGCTTAAGATCCTGACTATAAATCCAGTATATGAAATCTGACTCAGAGAGCCATTAAGGTTATGATGGGGTGAAATGATGTATGGATATATCTGTTTCTCCTTCAGTGAGCTAATACTGCAATGCTATACATTTCTACTCAAAAGGAAATCCCACTGAGTAAGTGGATATAGGATTACAGCCTTAGGGTTCTAAACGGAGTAGCTCTATTTCTTGCTCAATAAACATCATAGTCCATGAGAAGCTAGCAAGCAGGTCCTAAATTATTGCTTCAATAGTTTCATCCTAATGGCCATTTGGGTCATAAAGCAAAAGTAATGTTTTCACTGTAAAATGAATATTTTTGATGTTGTTGCTATATTATGTATCACCTTCCTTTTAAAAGAAACTGGGATCATTCATAACACAAAACAGCTAGAAACAAATAAACTGCACTGTCTAACAGACTATACAAAGAGAGAAAAGCAGAAAAATAATTAAGGAAGAAATAGGGTTATTACAGAAGATAGTCTAGAGAGGGAGGAAGTTTGGGAGATTCAGAATGATTCCACCTTAATTATACATTGTGTGGTAAAATTACTTAGGAAGCTTTCAAAGTTAATGTCAATCCCTGCAAATTTAGGAAACAAGAACCACTTGGACTTCAGGAAGTATCTTCATTGCTAATAGTAATGGAACAGAATCCTGAACACCTTCAAGAGCAATTCTCCTGCACAAAATTTATCTAGTGTAATTAAGGCGGAGTAACTCTGAGTCTCTGTCCTTCCTTGGACTCAAGAATCTCTTCTGTAAGAACCTTGTTTTGTTCCTGAATTGTCTTGCTGCCTCCTTGGTGTTTCCAATATCTATTAGGCACAACTACTAACCAAAACTTTTAAAGTAAATGTTAATTAGTGTTATAAATAAATAACATTCCATAAATAAATAAATATGTACTTGTAAATAAACAGCAGAGAAAAAATGAAAAAATAGATTCAGAGATGTTATATGGCCCATGGTTGGATGAACAAGGACTGTCTTCGAATCCTCATGCCTCTTTGAAGAAAAATGGCATTACAGGTTTTGCTTACCATCTCCAGATGTTTGGGCTGTGAAGTGGGGAAATATCCATTCACACTGAAAATCTGGGATCTGGAAACGTAATGAGATAGTTATGTGATCTCATCTCCATAAGTTTAGATTCAATCTACATTGTCACTCATCATCCAATGTCATACTTCTATGAGACTGCTTGCTGAAACCATCAGCCAGGATGCCACTCACTTGATTATTATTTTCATGATAGGAAGAGGGAAAATTCAATAACTGAAGTCTTGTTATAATCTGATATTGATCTGTCATAATGTATATTTACCAGTTTTTTCCATTGAGCATATCTTTTTGGACATGTATGTACCAAAACAGTTAAATCAGGTGTGGTAAATAATTTAAGCTGCTGTGAAAATACTTCTGAGACAAGGAACAACGAGTAAGCAAGCTCACGATTGCAAACAATTGTTTTAGTAGCAATCTTCTGTTTCAATTTAGTGTAATTTCTAAAACACTAATATCTCAACACAAATCATAGCTATAGATTAGTAGTAATGGAATTATAATTGGCATTCCCTCATAAAAGTTCCAGTAATTAGAAAACAACTTTTACTGTAGTTTCTCAGATTAGTTTAAAAAATACACCCAGAACCTAAGTGGTAAATATTCAATATAATCAAACCTTTCCTATATAAATAGAAATTCAAACTTCTAAATTAACTCTGGTCTGCTGTTTAGTTCTTATTATTCACACTATTTGATTATTTAAACTGGTTATTGGATTGTTCAGACAGTAGCCTTCAACTCCCTCAGTCAATTAAACATTTATTGTATCTGATTTGTCAGAGTCAGTGTCACAGCTAATCTCTTAAATCCACATCAGTTCAGGAGCTTTACATGTGTTTACTCTCTTGCAAAATGAGGTGGGTACATATACATAGACTCATAAAGAATAACCATAGATAATCACCACTGCTTTATTTTGCACATGATAGATAGAACAGTAATTTTTAATTCCACATATAGAGAAACACACAAACATATTTCCATATACACGTATATTAGAGAACTGACATTTCACAACTGCTCTCAGGTTGTATAGTCTACATGTTGATCATAAGGAATACACAACCAGTATACCTTCTCATAAAGAAGAAAGGCAAACAACGTATTTGGTAATCATGACTGTCACAGTCATATCACTGATACAAAACTACTCCAGAGCATTTAAAAAAAAAAGTTTGATGTAAAATTATTCTTCTATGCACAAAAGCTTTTCCATACATTCCACCGAAGTGATTAAAGTGCATACAAAGAGCAGGCAGGAAACTACAGCAAATAACTGATCAGAATTACAGATTTATCCAGAGAGTGCCAAATATTTAGAGAAATATGCATAGGCTTGTCACACTGTTGGAATTTCACTCTGGCAGGCAGGCAGACAAGCAGGCAGGCAAGCAAGCAGGCACACGTGTTTTTCTTTCTCTTTAAAAATTAACCTTTTCATAACAAAGGCCATACTTAAACATAGCAGCAGGAGCTCCGGGATTCTAAACCAAGCTCCTTTTTCTTAGGCATCGACAGATATCCATCATCACCTTCATTTTGAAAAGGAAGATAAAAGCAGAATACTCTCTTACCACCGGAGTAGAAAAAGCAATTTGTTCAGCTGCATCCAACTGAGGCTTTGTGAATGAGGCTTTGTGCAGGCAGGCAACACAAGTGATTCTCGGGCCTCACACAAAAGCAAAATAATTGGCTCTCAATGAAGAGATGTAAACATCCATCATAATAGCACTGGAACTGAAGCTGAAAGCTACCTCAGCTGTTCTATGTACTCTGACTGTAGGATGATGTCACAAACATCAACTGGGTGTACTCTCATTGGTTTCTGTTACCTGGATTCATATCTTAACCCTAAACTGGCAGCTGCAAATTTGAACGGGATTGCTGTTCATTTGGGGATGGGGCGAGACACTCAGACACCCTCCAATCTGAGAAAGGAGAGTAACAGGTGTTTATTGATTAAAGAGAGAAAACAAGATGCTGGTGGGGGGAGGAAGAGGCAGTTAACCCCCCTAATTTGCTTATACAATTAAAGCTTTGGTAATTGCATTCCTACACTTTGTTTACTAAATGACAGTAGTAATCACAATCTCATAGAGAATGGATATTAAAGGAAAGATAACACACTACATACCATTGCATTTAGAGGGTTGTCTTTTCTTTTGGCATAAGCTTGCTAACAAAAACATGCTTAAAAAGAAATAGTGGGATAAGCATAGTTTGCAAATAATTTGTAAGCATGGTTATAATTAAGGTTGTTCAAGCCAGAACTTGACTTCTATAGAATATTTTTGTCAAGGTAATCAATGCTCAGATAAAAAGTTCTTATCTGTATATGAAATTGGAGTTAAATATTTTATAGTCAAATTAAATGAAAAGATAAAGTTCAAATTGCAATTCTATGATCCTAGAATTGATCAAAATCACAGTCCAAAGTCAGTCACAAGATTCTACCTTCCCAGAAATGAGTTAAACATCATATTTATTATTCAGTCTCTCAACTGTGTTTCTGCATGTACTGTAGTTACATTGTCATCAGTCTAGTTGTTATCTAAACATTTTCCTTCACTTTATGATCAACACAAACACACACACACACACAAACACACACACATACCTAAAACTATCATTATCATTACCTGGGTGAAACAGTGCATCATAGACCAATAATTTTTGAACTAAGATGCTCAAATGAGCTAAATTACAGGTGTCCAAAATTTGAGAAAGGTGTGACTGTTTCAGTACTACTGATTACTCCTTTGCTGTGTGGCTGCTACTGCAATTACATGATCTTCATTTTCAACATTCTGTGATAGTTTCCCAGCCAGTCTCACAATCCCTTGCTCTCTTCTCCACCCAGCAGCAATGAATTGACTCATCATATGGCTTTTAAAGAAGCAACAATGTTAAGGTGCATGAAGAAAGGTCTGGATATTTTTACTGCTTTATGTGCTCTTCTCTGGCACATAAACATGCACATCAATCCCATCATTGTTTGGGCACATACATAGTACTCCATTCATGACTTGCACAATGTGATATTTATGCTGATGTTAATGCTATGGCCAAAGTCTGCACCCACTGTCATGCATTTCTATTCCTGGAGAAACCATCAATTTATATTGTATAAAGGGAAAGGTCAGGATAGTTCAATTTGCAACCTCAATCTAGTGAATATCTTATTTTATAGGGCAATGGTGAACCTACTGCCAACAGGTTCAGGAAGAACATCAGACAATACAACTACCTCTTCCAAGTGATATTCTTGGTGCCAAAGATGTCCTTCCAATGAGGAAAGGTTGGAACCCTTCTGTGACTTTTCAAGAGCAAATTTGTCTGACATTTTAATGCTGGATTTTAACCAACAAGCCAAATTTATTCAAATTTACCTCATGGATCTTCAAGACAATGTAGAATTGAGAATGGGTTTACTCCACAATGATGGAATTCATCACCAAGGTTGTTTGTTGACATTGTTGAATTATTGGAGAAACTACTACAACAAAGAAACTCATACATTGCATCTCTTTCACTTGCAAAAGAACAAATGTGAGAAAGTCAGAAGCTTTCATTGTCTTGATCATGACTGGAGACCACCATTTGAACTTGGGAGATGATTTAATGCACAAATTGACAACAAAGTCACCATCATTATACCAAACAACACTGGAACTGAATCAATAAAAGTGCATTATGTTGAAATACCAAGGTTATCTGCAAATAATTTCACACTCTCATTCAAGCTCTTTTGACATCTTTCAATGCATACTTTTCTTTCCTCTTGGAGATGATGGCTGGAACCATCAGCTCCAAATGTTGTACAACAAGAAATGAATGGCAATACATTGCTATGCATATTGAATAATGAACCATAAGAATGAGATTAATAACCTTCTAAGCATGAGAATGAGATTAATAACCTTCTAATAACCTTCTCTTCCAACAGTATGTGGTTGGTATGTCTGCTAAGATTGAAGGTGAGAGACTGAGTTACATCCAAATGAATCAAGTAATCTGGAGATCAACAACATATAAGAGGCCTGTCTAATGTATTGAATGATGATGATCATTTTAGAAGCAACCCGAAAGTGCATCATTTTCTCTTTAACATTTGTTGGTAGACCAAGATAGATGATGGAAAGATGCTGTGATGCCATGATGTATATGGTATAGAGAGAGTATGGCAGTGCTTAATTTTTCACATTGACATGCAATCCAAACAGGCCAGAAATACAATAGCATCGTTTTTTGAGTCAGCAGCCAAATAATCAGCCAGATTTAATCACAAAAGTATTCATTTTGAAGAGAAGGTTGTTCCTGAAGTACCTCACTGGAATACATGACCTCTTTGGTAGATGTATTGCTTACAGGTTAAGTGTGAACTACCTCAAGTGGGGTTTGCCTCATTTGCACTGTTTACTACTCTTGATGAAGCATCTAAGCCAAGATCATAAGATCATGATACATTTGTGCAAGCTAAAATACCAACCCCCAAAAAATCCAGAGCCACATAAAGTTCTATTGCACATGATCCATGATCCATATTTCAGCAAAATCTCAATGTGTTGGAAAATTGATACATGCAATAAGAGTCATTGTACTAAAGATAAACACTGGTGCATTCAAAAATGACATTGTCATGATTCCAAAAACTATGCTAAATTTATGACAAGGTGAAGATGTCCCTCTTCAGTATAAATGGTTCCCAATACAGTCATGTGTTGCTCTTACTATACATAAAACACAAGGACAAACCATGGAGAATGTGTTAATCTAGTTGGAGAAACAGGTATTTCAGCATGATCAGCTGTAGGTTACTTGAAGCCAAGGAAAAGGAAGTAAATGTTAGAGTATTTTTAAAGAATGGCAGATTAACAACAAATATTGTCATAAAAAGCATTCTTTGTTAAACAAAAACTTTTCTTCTTTAATAAAATGTTTCCTTTTTAAATTTTATTTTAAAACTGAAAAAATAACAATGTGCCCATGGTCATTCTGTTTCTCTGTTTAGGTAAGGAAATAATCCTGAAAGGATGATACAACAGGACATGATTTGTCTAGTGCAGCAGTCCACAACTTTGGGGCCATGGCCCATTATCAGACCATAGCCTATTCACAATCAGGTTGCGTGAGCAATGGGCTGGTGTTCACACTAGCGGCTGGCTGGTGTGCACATAGCTCAACTTGCGCAAGTATGAATACCGACACAGACACACACTTGACCAGTGGTCCCCAACTTTTGCAGCTTGGTGGCTTTGTTCCCCTCTCTTCCCCAGCTGGGCTGCCAACCTGCAAAGGTTGGGGACCACTGGTCTAATGTGTGTCTGTGTGGGTATTCATATACACATAAAGTCTGTGGGACCTGGGATAGGCAGATGATGTTATTTGATCATGTTAAAGGTACTGTAACAGGATATAAGCTGCTCCAAGTAAAGCCATTTTTTAAAATTGATTGATGGTGGTCTTGTCAATGCTGATGGTGTTCACGTGGTACTACAGATGCCTTGAGATTGCACCCAAAGTGCCTAATACAACTGGCACTATCTTTGGGTTTTTTTAATTTTTGCTTTTTTGGCACTATCATTATACTACTATTTGCAGCTCTTTGTATTTTGTGGTTTTCTCCCACCTCTTTTATTCTTCTATCTCCAGGTATTTGCAGCAAACTCAATCCAGAATTGTCTTTCTTAATAATAATTGTTAAGTCTGGGGTGTTACATGACAGGTGCTTGCCTGTTTGAATGTTATTAATATTGTTATTCCAAATTAGGCCATCTTAATGGCTAGATCAGTTTTGGGCTGAGAAAATCACAGATCAACTCTTCTGCACTCTGTCTGTGATATGCCCTATTTTGGTGCCGGAATGTTCTCTAACACTTTTTAATTACTTTTCTCCTTGCACTGTTTTGAACCCAGCAGTGCTGAGAGGCTGTTGCTGCTTTACTTAGAATGTGTAAAAATGTTGGATTGCAGCACTGTGACACAGCTATTGTCATCCTGACCCCCTTTCTACCCTATGGA
Source organism: Pseudoxenodon macrops (assembly GCA_032467955.1). NCBI lineage: Eukaryota > Metazoa > Chordata > Lepidosauria > Squamata > Pseudoxenodontidae > Pseudoxenodon > Pseudoxenodon macrops. Next base: position 123,432 of record JANHFT010003343.1, on the reverse strand, counting down.
CTCTCTGTCATTTGAACCACTTCACCTATCAACACTGAAGGATCTGGATAGCGTTCTTCACTGCAAAAAGAATGTGCTGGTAGTTGTACACACTAAATATACTAAAATGGGTTTCTTTTGTAATAAAGATAATAAATGATACTATGAAAACCTGTTTTATATAAACATTGGATGGATAACTGAAGCATAATATATGCAAAACTGAAGCAGACAGAATACAGCATTGCCAAGTGCTCTGTTTCTTTAAGTCAATTTTGATTCCTGTTATCAACTATATAGTTCTTTGGTTTGGTATTGCTTTTTCCAAGAAATTATTTTTTATTTCCCAGTATAGTTTGCAGCCCTGGTATTTTCTTAGGACTCTCATCAAAGTACTAACCAGCTCAGAATTGCTTTGTTTTTACAGATCAGCCAAGGTCAACTATTTGAACCACTCTTGCTGAGCTATTTCTTCCATTGTCGGGATCTCTATGTGGTTAAACCTGAGGTTTGAGGAAATACTGCAAACACATTTAGTTCTGAATCTAGGTTATCTTTTCATTTTTGTTTTGCTTTGTTTTGAAGCTGAGAATAGAATAGAATAGAATAGAATAGAATAGAATAGAATAGAATTCTTTATTGGCCAAGTGTGATTGGACACACAAGGAATTTGGTGCATATGCTCTCAGTGTACATAAGGAGAATAGAATACGTTCATCAAGAATAAAAAGATACAACCCTTACTGATAGTCAAGGTTACTAATAAGCTATCAAATTGTACTAGGAAACAAATAAAAAACAATATAAACCGAAAGATATTTGATATTGAAAGATCTGCCACTGTTTCTTCTACATTATTTCCATTTTTGTCAATAATGGCCAGGGCGAGTTGGTTGTGGCAAGATGGTCACAGCAAGGTGACTGTGGAGAGATGGCCGCAGAAAGTTGTCTTATTCCATGCTTTCTTCCCTTTTAGTAAAACTAAAAGTCAATTTAAACCTTAGCTGACCTTTCATCAGTTGATTATAGCTGGTCATGGCTGGTTTAAAATTACTAAATTCTGAACATTTAAGTGGAGCAAGCACCAGCCATATGGAATAGATCATTTTGCCTGCCTTAAATCTTCCTGCCATAAAATTGTTCATGAGGGAAATACTACTGCTCCAGTCTGGCATTGCCGTCTAGTATTCCCTACACTAACTGAGTTTGCATGACATGTTAGATTAACTAAAATGAGCTTCGGTAGTTTGCAGATAATAGAATAGGAACTTAGCCATTATTTTAGCCAGCTAAGTTGACCAATCCTTCCTGTTAAGCTATAATGTCATTTGTTTATTGGGAGAAAATGTGCATATGAATAGAGCAATTATATTACTCTCCATTGAGGGCTTAACACATTGTGTGAACCCAGGCACAGAGTATCTTTTGAAAACTGGTGTTGCCATGAAAAATTCGGTCAAACCAATCCCTTTTGTTTTGCATTGAAATCGTTGTGTTCCATCCAGAGTTCATCCCCAGGGGGGAAACTGTAGTAATGTTGTAAAACAAATCAAGTAAAATGCAACACCACTACCACCATCACCAGTGGTCCCAGTAGCATTAGGAAGAATGAACACTAATAATTCAGAATATTATTTAAGTACCTGAACCATAAGCAGGGCAAGATCCGAAGATGTGGAGAGACTTGGGCCATAGAATCGCCAAGAGTTGGATACAACTGAATCAGAGGTGGTATTCAGCTGATTCAGACAGGTTCAGGTGAACCAGTAGTAGCAAACTGTGGGTAGGCCCGCCCCCCACCCACACGCCCACATGCCCAGGCTCTATGCCTTCCTATTTAGGCATGCTTTCAAGCCACATGCATGCATGCAAGCTGCGCACGCAAGCAAAGTGCATGCACGGAAGGTCATGTGCACACATGGACGGCGCATGTACATTTACAAACCGGTAGGAAAAGTAAGTGAATACCACTTCTGGACTGAATGGATAACATCACATCACCTGAACCATGCTGGCTGGGAAATTCTAGGAGTTGAAGTCAACACATCTTAAAGTTGCTAAGGATTGAGAAATACTATTGTTGAGGGTTCAAATAAACTTGCTGTAGAGGATAAGGCTAGAACTAATGGGATGAAATTTGAAGTACATGTAGTTTAAGAGGGACTTCTTAATAGTAACAGCTATTAATGAGTGGAATAGGTTACTGCATGGAGAGGTTTCTTCTCCTTCATTGGGAATTTTCAAACAGAAGCTGGATAGTCATCTATTTATGGTGGCACAGTGGTTTAGAAAGCAGTACTGCAGGCTACTTCTGCTGAGTGCCGGCTGACTGCAATTTGCCAGTTCAAATCTCACCAGGTTCAAGGTTGACTCAGCCTTCCATCTTTCAGAGGTGGGTAAAATGAGGAGCCAAATTGTTGGGGGGCAATACACTAACTCTGTAAACTGCTTAGAGAGGGCTGTAAAAGCACTGTAAAGCAGTATATAAGTCTATTGCTATCAAAGATGGTGTAATGAATCCTGCAGTGTACAGGAGGTTGGACTTGATGACCAATCATTAGGGCATTAGCTTCCTTCCAACTCGATGCTTGCATAATCATTCCAGAGGAACTGCCACCTTGTCATTCAACATATTAAAATCTTGAAATTCCAACAGGCTTACAGCCTCTGCAAAATTCAGCTGCGCTTCAAGCAAGAATGTAAGAAAACACTTCCTCTCCCCCCCCCTCATTTTCTGAGCTAGTTAAAAGCACTGCTTTGCAAGGTAGCATCAAGAGCCAGCTGTCAACCATTATGCTTGTTAATTTATTAAAACCAGTTCTTTATCCTCTCAGGAAATCATGGCACTCACACTTCCTGCCAGACAATCACATTCAAGGGCCAGGCTGTTGAACTTGTTGACAATATCAATTATTCAGTTTTCTGCCAATTCCTATTAGACTTCTCAGGCTGGAGAATTTACACTGCATTATTGAATTAAACACACACACAGCTAAAAGCTTCAGGGAACTCAAAACTAATTAGCCAGCATTTGTAAACCCCTTTGTTCATGGTAATTTGTTTACAAGGGTAGCTCAACCTTTTAATTATGGTGTGTTCATGCAGGCCAGTTACTGTACCTTTGTCTTTACGTGGGCATTGGTGAGGTGTGAAAAGGACAATGGGCAGGAAGTAATTTTTGATTTAATGAGCAGTGGCAGTCTGGCCCCATTGTGCTTAACCTAAAATGCAAGTATGTTTTTAATTACACGGAAGGAAAATTAAACACCCCATGTGAGACACTGAGCACATGCTCTACTCTATCTCAGAAAAGGAGAGAGAAAGACACGTTGCTTTCATCCCTGAGAAGACCTGATTATGTGATTTTGGGAGATGAGAGAAGTAAGTTTGTCGTCTTCGTGTCGCCTATCCTCAGAACTATCAGTCTAACCAATCTCCATAAAAGTCATTCTATACTTCCTGTGGAGTTGATTTCTTGTTCCCACTACCCACTGTAGCTGATACTAAATCCATCTCCAGCAGTTCCTTCCTCATGCTGGAATACTGATTGATTGATTGATTGACCACATATCATATTTCACTACAATCAATTTGACTCTTACAATTTAGCCTGGAAGAAAGTGCCTTTTGGTGGCATTCTTTGATTGACATTTCCTCCACCCAATCTCACAGTTATACTAGAGACAAGCAATCTTGAGCCAGGATAGACAAACCTATAAGGTTAAGTTTTCTTTGAGTCAAGTTCAACTCCTAGTAAGTGGGAAGATCCATATAAAGGTTTGGGCAACGATAGTTAAAAAAAAACTTTCATAATTGCATTGAATGCTTGTTTGAATTTCCAGTCCAGCCTATAGGACAATATTGGAAAAATGAGGGAATTCTGACAGATGAAAATATAATTTTAAAAATATTAGTGTCAACCCGCGAAGCATTGCTGACCTGCTCTCGAGTTGCCATAGACAGGGGGATGGGGAATCAAGCCTCACAGCTGCATTGAGGAACTTGCATTTCAGTCAAATCAAAGCACATTCCAGCCAGCAACATCAAGGTCATCTCCAAGGTTACCTACAGTGACCGGAGGGTGTGACTTCTACATCCCGTGAAATTGATTCATTGGGGAATGTGACTGATGTTGGAGGGGAGGGGGAAACAAGATTAGAGCCAAGGCACAAATTAAGTGAGGTCAGAGTTGGCTTCACTTGGTTCGTGCTGACATGAAGCTCCTAATAAATAACTGGATTTCTTCTGAAGCTTGGCTTGAGGCTCATGATTTAATTAGGGCATCTGTCAGAACCCTGACAATTAGACTGTGTGGAAATGGATAGGCTAACATTAAAGATAAAGGAGAAAGAAGACACAGAATATTTTTTAACATGGGATTTGTTTTACAAATGGTTAGATAACAAAGGTAGAAATTAGAATTTGGAAGAATACTACTATTTACAAGTAAATATTTATTAGTACTGATATTATGCATAAGTAAGTTGACTCAGACAATACATTAAGCACTCATGTGTGATAAAGAAAAAAATGTACAAATAAAACTTATTTTAAAAAATGCAAACACCTGACAATCAATTTGAAATGTGGATTGTGGATTAGCCTTGGTGACAGAGGGACTGCCTCTGAAGGCCATCTGCTGGGAGAGTAGTGGGCTTCTTTGTGCAATTGTTGGCCACTGTGAGAAGAGACTTCTGGATGAGACGGTTTAGGGGTCCAATCTATCAGGGCACTGCTTATGTTCTTATTTTTTAAAAATTGTAGATATCTGTTCATCAAACAACTCTAACCCCATTTGAATACAAGATCTCTGTGGAGTCTTAGACTGGTCATTTAAAGTAAATCTTTGTAGTCATCAAAAGGAACAAAATTGTACCATCCCTCAAAGAATACCCCATAATAACAGTGGAAAGGCCCATCACTCTCTGCTTAAAACACTTTACACATAAGTCCCCATTTGAGAAAGATCAATCTAAAAAGCAATGCATATTTTGAACATTGATGTACACGAAAAAGCAGATACATTAATAGGTACATTTAAAGTGGAAAAGAAACATTAAGAAAATGTAAGAGTCTCTGTTACAAACAAAACTAGGGATATTGACGAAATTGACTAATGGCAAAAGATGCAGTTTATATTTGCACCGATCTCCATAGCTCTTCATACATTGAATCCACAGAGAGGAAGGGGGTCAAGCTATTTTCCAAAGTACCTGAAGGCCAGACAAGAAATAATGGATGGAAACTGATCAAGGAGAGATTTAACCTGGAAATAAGGAGAAATTTTCTGACAGTGAGAATAATCAACCAATGGAAGAGAAGTTGCTTTCAGAAGTTGTGGGAGCTTCATCACTGGAAGCATTCAAGAAGAGACTGGACTGCCATCTGCCAGAAATAGTGTAAGGTCTCCTGCTTGGGTGGGGGTTGGACTAGATGACCTACAAGGTCCCTTCCAACTCTGTTAATCTGTATCTATTGATCAATGATCTGGAATGTTAACAGGAGTGGATTGCATAGCATGCCGGACCAAATTAGACAATGCTATCTTTTATGGATTGATTTCATTTCGTGGAACAGAATTTTGCAGTCTAAAGACTATGTCCAACTCTTCTGCTTTAAAGGAAACCATTAAGTAGGAACTTTTCATTGAAATGCTGCTATAGGCTCAGGCCCAGCCCAAGAACAACCTAGAACAATCTAGCCAAAGTTCAGTTCTTTATTTGCTTACATCATATAGGCAGAATCTTACCACATTAAAGCTATACTACTCTAATGGCTGCAGTATATATAAAAATATACCCAGGGAGATTCTAGACAGCGACTGTCCTAAATTTCTTCTTCCTTCTCTGATTCAGCTGCGGGCTGTGTTGTCTCTTGTCATGACCCCCTCCTTGAAATGTGCTCCTTCCTTCCATCCTAGGAAACTGCTGCTTCATTGGAGACCATTACACCTTACTTCGGTTTATGTAATGAATCTCTTTCTTTCCCTTTTCCTCTCCTTCCCTCTCCCTTTTCCTCTCCTTCCCTCTCCCTTTTCCTCTCCTTCTCTCTCCCTTTTCCTCTCTCCTTCCCTCTCCCTTTTCCTCTCCTTCTCTCTCCCTTTTCCTCTCCTTCTCTCTCCATGTATTTGAGCTGCGCGCCACTATGGGTTTGGGGTTTACAAAAAAGATCAGATACAGGGTGAAGATCCGCTACAAAAATAGATCAATAAAAGGAAAGACAAAATAAGATTTTTAGTCCTATGGGATATCTCCTGCGAAAACATGACTTTACCAAAGCCACATGTTTTCTTAACACATTTCCCCAAACACGATAAATCAATTTTCATCTAATTAAGTTATGCCCGAAGAATTCATTTCTTAGCTGCTAAAACTGACAGAATATATACTCCTAAATTAAATTGGTGTGTGCGTGGAAGAGAGAGACAGAAGACTCACTTAAATCCTGCATAGCCCAAATGTTAAGTAAAACTAAAAAGAAAAAAAAGTGCACAAGATATTCTGGGCATGTAACACCGTTTGTAAGAGTGCTAATTTTATACGACGAGAAATTCATGGTTTCCTGTTTTCCAAGAAGATCTGCTTCCTCTGCTGAATTAAATGGAGCAGCTCCTGCCAATATTTATTAGCTTGTATCTGCATCAGGTTTGTACTATAAGCAACAGACAGAAGGGGCTGAAATCAAGACCAAGTTAAATGTTGCCGCCGCCACCACCTCAACTCTGCAGGACTTGTTCTATGTAAATAAGAATAAGCTATTTTCTGTGAAAGGGATCTTGGCGTCCTAGTGGACAACCATTTAAATATGAGCCAGCAGTGTGAAGCAGCTGCCAAAAAAGCCAACACTGTTCTAGGCTGCATAAACAGAGGGATAGAATCAAGATCACCTGAAGTGTTAATACCACTTTATAAGGCCTTGGTGAGGCCACACTTGGAATGCTGCATTCAGTTTTGGTCGCCACAATGTAAAAAAGATGTTGAGACTCTAGAAAGAGTGCAGAGAAGAGCAACAAAGA
>JANHFT010003343.1:92731-107754 GCA_032467955.1 Pseudoxenodon macrops | reverse complement strand
AATCCAAAAAATATATCTTTGGTGAAAAAACAAAACTGGCTACGTAGCTAACTTTAAAAGCCACTACAAAACCTTATACCACCAGGTAAAGACTGAATTATCACATCAGACAGGAGGAAAACCTTCTGTGCACGAAATCCACCCGTGCCTTCTATAATTTTGTAAACAACAAACTTGTTGATCCCACCTCTAAAAGAACCTAACGGTAAAGACTGTAATGATGAAACTGTTAAAGCCAACCTCTTTAGCACATTCTTCGGCTCAATCTTTATAAATAGCAATGGCTCATGCCCAATATTTCCTTGTCATACCACAAATAATTACAACGATCCAATACATATAGATTTTACAGAAGACAACATTGCAAAGGCACTGTACAGTCTATAGTACATGTGCATAATTATTATTTCATGATCTTATGAATTTTATGATCTTGAATTGGCCTTTCTTGATACCAATGAGAGATTCATAGAGGCTATTACAGTCAATCTCTTGTAGGTTTTGGAAAGTGGAAGCTAGTTTCTTGAAGCAAAACAATCTTGTTGCCTTGGAAATATTGAGAAAAAAGAAGAAAAATATACCAAAGGAAACTTTTCCTTCTGCAATGATCAATAGATTACTGCACTAAATGACAGGACTGTTCTATGTAGTTTCTTTTAAAGCATGTAACATTTTTAAGGCCTTTGTTTTTTAAAGAACTTTCTCCTTCACACTAACATTTCATTAATGTGGCTACTAATATTTGACAATATCAGACAAGAATAGAATAGAATAGAACAGTCCAAATTTGACACTCCTAATTTGATTTTTCTAACAGCAGGTTTTATTGATTGCTGCCATGTAATGACCTACATGGCCCCATGCTTATTTGCTAAGTTGTTTTATTCTGGTCTTTTAAGATTTTCCAATAGCTTTCACTGTCCTTACCATGCACAGGAAGTATCAGATGCCATGGCTGCTGCCTAGTTAATTGAGTAACTCTTTACAGATACTAACAGGTGATTTTATTTTGACTCTGTAAACAATTACACATAAATAATAAATAGTTTTGTCAATTTTTGCTCTTTTAGAAATTAGGAGTCATCAGTTTGTTTAATAAATGAAATTTACTGGCACTGTTGCTTGGCAGTTCAATTTTAAGCAGCTTTCAGAATGTTTTTTAACACTGCCCTCGTTAGTTACTACAATATAAACTTATCTTTTCCAATACTTTGGTTGCTTCCATTCCTGCTTACAAACCATATATATCTTTCATTGCATTATCTTGTAAGCCCTTAAGCAGTTTTTCTGGTATGTCTTCCATTTCTGCAGATTTGTTAACAACTTTTTCTAAGGCTCATTTCATTTCCCTTTCCAGAAAGTTTGGAGTCCCATGTCAAAACTTTATGAATAGTACCGTGTTTCCCCAAAAATAAGACAGGGTCTTATTTTCTTTTGACCTCCGAAATAAGTACTTGGCCTTATTTTCATGGAGGTCTTATTATTTTTGAGGTGCGGGAGGCGGCGAGCGTAGTCACCTCATGGCTGCTGCTGTGTTTCAGTGATGGCTTATTTTCGGGGGAGGTCTTATTTTCAGGGAAACAGGGTATCGATTATGGACATCATCTTTATAATAACTCTTATACATATTCACACTGTTTTATACATTCTCTTCCTTTACTCATTGTTCTGCTTTTGGAATAGAATTTCTACAATTTTAAAAAATGTCTTATCATTTCTATTTTATTATTATTCTCTAAATACCTTCTAGTCTTTTCTTACTGTTTTCTGCCTTCAGCAATTAGTTGAGAAAATATATGTCTGTCTTCATTGCTTTTAACTTTTTGCCTTTCTATGAGTATTTTCATCACATTAGCAAAGAACTATTTCTCCTTCTTTTGCTCTTTGTATTTCAGGATGTTTTTATTTGCTTCATCTTTAATGATGAAATGAACTTTAATCCATATCTTCTTTTAACTATCTACATCATATAGTCTAAAAGATATATATGTGCATATCTACAGGTATTGTGACAACAAAATTGTCTGCATGTGCGTGGATATGTCTATGTATTTTGTCAAGAGCAAAACAGATACATTTTCTGAGAAAAATTAGGTCAATGTTACTCACAATGCATTGATACTGATAGGTCCTATTTTGTGTATCTTTTCCCACTGAAAACAAAGAGAAAACAACTGAAGTGTTAAATAGCTCTGATTCTGAAAAAAGGAAAAGATCACCTTGAAATAATTAATAATGAAGACTGCAGAAAGTATCATGAATACATAGGATACCTTCAAATTAATCTTAGTTTATATTTCAAATGTGCTATTTTTTCTTCCATTTTACAAAAGCTGCTGTTGCATTCTGGTTGACCTTAATTAGTGTAATTGATAATAGCTTCAGAACTGCATGCTGTTTAATCATGTAGTTACATCTTTCCTGACAGAAGAAGAATGAAGTAACAGCTGGGAGTCATCTATTAATACTTAGGCAATGGAAAACTCTTTTGTTGTTGTTGTTGAAAGCTTGGGTCTCCCATGGGATAGCTAATGACAAAATAATATATTTTCAAGTGGATCACAGTGATCTGTCCCAGAATATGAAGGACAAAAAAAAGGAAAATCAAAGCATAGTGGAAATCTGGCATATTAGACAAATCTAGAGCTAGCAAAAAAATACACCTGCACAATAAACAAACAACAAATAAGCCGGCTAACAGACAATAAAATAATGTTTGTATTCCCAAAATTTCAGGTCTTTGCATGGGCAACCACAAAGCTCAATCAACATATAATATTCAGAATCATATATTTGCTTCCTTCAGTGATATTTATGCTTAAGCCAGTAATTATCCAAAGCATATGTTTTAGCAAGTTCTTCTGGATAAAAACTATCAAATCCCTCGGAGAAAGAGTCTTCTATCAAAAATTCAGGAAAATGATGGCATTTGGGAGAAGAAAGAAAGTGAAGACCTTCAGAGCAGAGAAAAACAAATATAAACAGAAATAGAATTTCAGGGCCTAGATTTTATTTAAGCATTGTCTTCTTGAAGGTTTTAAATGCTGCTTGCTCTCCCACATTTTCTTTTCATTTTATGGTTACAAAGGGAAATTCTTGCTCATCAGGTGGGTTTTTGCCATTCTCATTGCTCCATTAAAAAAACCCACTGCCATGGCCCTGAGAGAAAGGAATATTGTGATTTACTGTGTTTTCACATGGCAAAATACACAAAAAAAAAGAGTAGGTGCTGTCTATTACTTTTAAAAACTTATTTGAGAATATTATATCTTAAGTTGTGTTTCCATATAAACATTTTAAATTCTTGTTCTGCCATCATAATAATAAAAAGAGCACCAGTTGCAAGGCAACTAGTACCCAGATTTGCTAGATAATTCTGTTACTTCCCAAATTATCTCTACTCTTACACATTTTAAAACCTAATAGCAAATTAAATATTCCCCTAACAAAATATCTTCACATATATTTTGCTGCATCGTGGTGCATATTGCTTAGTATATTGGGAAGCTGTGGCTTAACATTAATTTAATATTTAATAATTACTTGTATTGTTAGCTATGGTTAGCTATTTTAAATCTTAGTATGGTTCTTTGGTGAAAGTGAGTAGAAAAGGGAAGTCCATAGTTGACCTTCCATAAGCTGCCTATAAATTACTTTTCTCACCTCAATTTCCTTTGAGCCTGGGCTTCAAGCAGAAGTAAATTAGTCAAATTAGTTAAATGGCAACTAGGCCAAAGGAGAAACAAAGTTCCCCATACCTCCTCTGAAAGTAAAAAACAATGTTCTGATCAATACTTTGTCCAGGAGATAAAAAAGCAAATTCATTCAGAAATCCAAGTGATGATTACTGCAACTTTAAATTTTACTTTTCCAAACTTCAGTTTTTAGTTCATTTCCGCCCCCCATTATTTTACTAGCTTAAAAATAGTTTTATTTTATATTAAGTAAACTGCTGTTTCTCAGTACATTCCACACCCTGCCAATAGATCTAGGTCCGTGATGGCGAACCTATGGCACGCGTGCCATAGGTGGCATGTGGAGCCATTTCTGAAGGCACGCAAGGCGCTGCCCTGTAAAAACACAACCCAACGGGCAAACTGGAAGTGACTTCTGGTTTGCCCATAGGGACGTTTTTCGTTCTCCGGAGGCTTCAGGAGGCTCCCCTGAAGCCCCCGGAGGGTTTAAAACGGCCCAGCAGGCAAATCGGAATCACTTCCAGGGAAGCTTCCTGAAGCCTCCTGGGCCGTCAGGGAAGTGTCCTGAAGGCTCCGGAGGGAAAAACACGCCCCCACAAGCAAACTGGAAAGCCGTTCCTGAACTTCCGGTTTGCCCGTAGCATCGTTTTTCGCATTCAGGAAGTCCCGTTGGGCCGTTTTTCACCCTCTGAATCCTCTGGAGGGCAAAAAACAGCCCAAGGGGGGGAGGCGTGTGCATGCATGCGCAATGCAATATGTGTGTGGGGGGTTGCGTGTTGGCATGTGCGCAAGTGTGCACGCGCTACAATTTTTGGCACGCAAGGGGAAAAAGGTTCGCCATCACTGATCTAGGTTTTCTCTAGCAATATTCTTCTAGACTCCCACCTTTGTTTATCCATCTATCCTCTTTCAAGGAGTATAACTATATTTCTCTTGTGCCTTGTTTATTTTAAAATAAGAATACTGTGGGGCAGTGGGGAGCAACAGTCAGGAGTCTGTGGATGCAATAAATGTGGAGAAGAATTTATTATCCTTATCATCACCACGTAGGTTTGAATGTAAGCTCTTACTAATACTTATTCAATTTTTCTTCCAATTTTCCACATTTCCACCCTAGGCTCCTTTTCAAGAAAATAAGTTTTTATACTTTGGCTTTTAGAGGAGCATAAATGTGAGTTTACACAAAGGCAACATTTGTAATCTGCACCGTTTCTACTTGCCACTAAGTAAAAGTAGGAAATAAATAAACATAGTGCATTGTTAACTTTATAAAGTACATTCTATTGGATTTATCAAGAGACAATCCTCAGGAAAAAAAAGTTTTAATATATTAAAAAATGGGATAGGATGGCAGAAACTAAAGCCTTCTTAAGTGATAAATGTGTTAGAAGGAATACAACTGGTGTATGCATGAAAGGTTTGCACTTAGTCTGTCTATAGATATTGAAAAGAATGCACTTTATCTGTATAAATAAATAGATATCTATTATCTATGATGGTGATTTTTAATTGTTAAGGAGAGCAAGGGAGCTATCATGGATGTAGCTGTTATTTGTTATGCATAATTCCATCCTCTGAATTTTTTTCCTGCAGATTATTAATATTTAGTCGCACACCACCTTAGTTCGAAATTCTGTTCTTTCAAGTCTGTCTGTCTGTCTCTGTCTCCCTCTCCCTCCTCTCTCTCGTTTCAGACTCATGGTACCTTTGTTTGTCTTTTGTTTTGTTTTGTAGTCAATGACCAGAATAAAATGATCGACTGACTTACTATGAATAAAGTTATGTGCTCATGAAAAAAATAGCACCTCTGAAGGATTTGTACACATGTACACACACACTCACAAACACACACAATGTTAAATGTATATTTATTTATAAACCAAACAAATCCATCAAGGACAACTAGTGAAGGGCTCAAGAAAAATAGCTGTATTCTGAAGAAGTAATGAAGAAAGGGGAAAAAATGAAGCCATGGCACCCAGCCTGATATTTTATCAATTATTTCATCACAATGTCTTTGAGTTGGTGTTGACACCTAACTACTGCCTGGACTAATCCCTGCAGTTTTCTTGGCAAGATGTTTTTGTCCCTGTCTTTTTCTATGGTTGAAAGAGATGACTGAATCATATTCACTTGCTGGCTTCATGCTTCAGGTAGGCTTGTAGTCTGGTGCCTTAACTACTGCACCAAACTGGCTCTCAGTTACAGCATAGAAAAGAAAAGTAACATTCTATGAAGCTATTTTGACAGAATTGTGTTGAGTTCCCCAAGGTAGGATGAACTAGGCAGTAGCTCCCCACAGATTTGGACTAACATAGCTATGAACTAAATCTTTGTTGTTTACTGGAATTTCAGCCATAACACAAACTGACAATGAATAAGCAGTCAACATAGAACAGACAGGACAGAATTTATAGGCAATCGCATTTCAAATTCTGTATATTGTTTAGACATTAATCCTATAGAATGGGATATTTGAATTCTTTTCCCTACACTGCTTTGTCCTGCTCATTGCAAACTGTTGTATTTCATCCTGTCTGCCTACTGTGACTTCTCATCTGTCAAGATAATTCCTATAAGTAAGCTGATACTTGCTGTCAGAAAAGAAGCTCTGACAGTTTTGATAAGGCTCTTTAGAGATAATTTAAGTGATTTGTGTCCAGTGTCAAATGAATTAAAATTAGGGCACTGTTATTAATTGTAATAACATAAATCTTTCATTTTTATTTCAGAATCTCAGTGTTAATGTACTTGTGATATATTCATTAAAACATATGGCATATATTCTAATGTCAGCATTTATGTCCCATTTCCCTCTCCCACAAAAAGATGCTAGTTTTTTGTAGAAATTTACTGTACTCAAAATATTTTCTTTTGGATCAATGCTAAAGACGAAAAAGGAACACACTAAAATTTTCTTCAGATGAAAAAGTAAAATCCAATTCAATGTGTTTATGCCAAGTCCATTGAATTCCATTTGAATTCCATTCCATTTATATTTCTATATCAATATGCAATTTAGAAAAAGAAAAACTACAGAAGAAATGGCATTATTTTAAATATTTTTTTCATAAAATCCACATCCATGTGTAATATTTAATTATTTTAAAATAAGCCAGCACAATCTATATTGTATTAGAAAGTAGAGTTATGTGAATATTTGACTGAGAGATTCAATTCAAACATTTTTCCAGTGTAATTATATATTTAAAACATTCTGGTGAAGATTCATTGATTACAGACAGGGAAGATAATCTAGAATTAATAATAAATCTTGGAGCTTCTGTAGTAACAGTGGTCATTATTATAGCTTTTCTCATTGCAGAATTAGAATTTGATAAAATTATTCAAATGTCTATTCTTTCTTTCAATGTTGTCTTTTCGTAAATATTAAAATGTGTATTAAAAAAAAAAGTTTATTCACTCCAAGAATCATAACAGGATATAAAAGAAACTCTATTTATGCCTTTTTCATTGCAGAATGTGTAGGATAGGTCTGTCTGACTTTTTCATATCCGTTGATAGATATAGAACTTTTAACATACATTTTTAAGCAAAATAGTGATTGGATAAAAGTCATCAAGTAATATAAAATAACTGTGTTTGAAATTATGTGTTGAAATAGATATGTTTATATATAATGGTTTGAAACCACTTATAGATACATTAATTGATCTCAATTATAATTGTCAAACTCTGTTTTCTTTATACAATTCCTTTGATGTCCAGAAGCAACAATATATTGTTGAAAATTTCCATATATCTCAAATAATCAAACTGAATTTAAATATGTTGCTATTGAAATAGCAATAAAAGTAAGTGGATATGTGATATATTTGACATAAAATTAGTGCTTTAAAAATGAATGTCTTCTGAATCATAAGTGGTAGTCTTATGTCACTTAAACCTTTTGAAACCTTTACATGTGTTTGAATTCCCAGAAATTGCACTTCTTTTAGATTTTTTTCAGCTGAAGCCCTTTTGCCAACTAGCCTTTAGAACTGAATGTTTTCTCTATCAGTCACAGTAGGATAAGAACTCTAAGTCACAACTCTGAATCACTGCTAGTTAAACTGAAGGGGCAAGAAAGAAAAGAGTAGGCATGGCATCCTACCTAGAAACAGATGTACATAGACCAACAAAAGGATAAATATAGAAAGATTAAGGGAGAGGTTAAAAATAGAATAGCCATGTGAAAGTTACCCAGTATAACACCATGAACGACAGCATGTGGTTTCCAATATTGTACAATTAATGGCATTACCTAGTTTTCAGGGTTTTAAAAAAAAGATTAAACCAGAAATATTTAGTTGTTTCTCATACATTCAAGTTGACATGCTTCTAATAATCATAGCAGATAATCAACAAATTGAGAAAACTCAAAAAAAAAGCTTCACCGCTATTCTGAACTAAGCTACTAAACATGGGCAGTGGCCTCATATGTATGTGAAAATGTATCATTATATGCATATGTATTTGTGTGTATGTATGTGTACACACACATACACATGTATGCATGCTTTTATGGTTGCACACTCAGATACAGATGGATAATAATCCTGAAGTTTAATTGGAGGCAGAATAGAAACTGGTGAAATTTCTCCAAAAATCAGATAATTCTTTGTTAGGTAACTCAGCAGTATAAACTGTGATAAAAAAAACTTTGTTTTTCTCTTTCTTGATTAGCTCAAACCTAGTCAAAGGATGGAGTACACCTGAATCTTAGGAGACCTAAATAGTGTTATCTTGTACTATACTAGAATCCTTCTATACTGCCTTATATTGACTCCAGTTTGCTGGAATGCAAAGATGTTGAAGAGAACTATATATTGTTATGCAGATTCCTTCATTATTGCTTAAGGGACTTGTATGGATAAAAGATATAGTCAAAATGGATGAAGGATAAAGGTAGACACTTATGACTGACCTTGATTTTATCTGGACTCTAAAACAAATATAGATAATAATTACTTTGCAAGCATTAACTATGATCACAATTCAAGACCAGTATATTCCTCTTTCTATATTATGCATTTTCACTACTATTTTCTGTGCCATTCTGTAAACTGCTCTCAGATTAACTAGATTATTCCAAGTAGTCTGTAAAATACACAACAAAAGTGCATTTAAGGTTTAACCCCTTATTTTTGGTATAGCACTCCTGAGGATGCCAAGAAGCCCAGCTATACTTATGACAGTCTAACACAATTTCTTTTTACTGGGGCAAGAAAGATTTTAAAAATATCTTTCTGACCCTGTTTATTTATAATGTAGTTAGCTAGTTTATTGTCAGTGCACCTCGTACAATGAAATTAAATGCCAACTTCAGTGTACGTTATAACGATAAATATTAAAACACAAACACACATCCTTCATATTCTATACAATGGAATGGGAAACCCCTGATATTGCATTAATATTGTACTTTACAGTAGAATTCAATACAGTTACTGCCCTGGGATAGAAGCTGTTTTTCAGCCTATTTGTCCTTGTTTTTATTATCCTGTACCATCTGCCAGATGGTAATAGTTTAAACAAAAGGGAGCCCAGGATGAGGTGGATCTTTAAGAATATTTTGGACTCTCTTAAGGCAGCTGGAGCGCTAAAGCTCTTTCAAAGACCATATGTCGGTCAAAAGCATTTGTAATTAGTAAACCTCAATATTGGGGCATGAATCTAGCACATTTTAAGCTGCTTATAACATATGTAACTGACTGTACAAATGTTGAAAAGTATACACATATGAGACAAAGAGAAATTAAATTCTCTCACGCAAAGCTGCTGACATTGGTTGATCTACACTCTGCATTACTACCAGACACCTTATCCCATCTAGAGTCCCAATGGACCATTATCTGAAAATTAAATGAAGAAAAGGTACTTCTTGAACATGAAACAAGCCATTATTCAGAGACTGAAGAAAATCAAATAATTAACTGCATATTGGATAATTTGCATTCTATCAGTTCAATAAATAAGCTAAGTACCCTGAATAGTTGTCAGCCTCCTCAGGTAACACAGGAAACACTTTATAGTTGCTGAGTGTGAATATACTTCGTGAAGGTAGGAATGTCCTAAGCCCCTGGCATTTCACCAAATGAGTAAGATATTGACAAGAACCTAAAATCTTGCTTCATCAAAAAGGAGTCCTTTTTGGTGAATTTACTGCTTCTGGGGACATCAGATGTAATATTTTTTTGGTCCCGGAGAATATACAAGATGTAGGAAAATTTAAATAGGCTTGTAGTATCTTGATTGCCAAAACTGATTTGAAGAAAACTGTACATTCAGAAATTGGTCCTAAGAGCAAGGTTAACCCAGGTTGCATGCTTCTGGCAAATTAATCCACCCTTTGAGGCTGTGAATGGTTGGCTTTATCTTTACTATGATGTAGCTCCCTGCTTATCCCTGGTTGCTTCTCTGGAAAAAGCTCCAGAAGATCAATTTCCTGATGATGATGATATTTTCTTCTTTTCCCAGATGCCCGGAAAAAGTGGGGAGGTTTTATACAGTAGATCACTACATAAAAAAATTACAAAAACAAATCCAGAGACATGTACAAAAATCTCTGAAGGTTGGGGGTGGAAATCAGTGAAAGAAAACTTTAGCCCATTCATTAGGATGTTCTCAATTTTCTTGCCACCTTTCTTTTGTTGCTAATATTTTTAACTGTTTTAAAGTTTACTCAACAAACAACTATAACAAGCCATCTGCAAACTGGGAATAGCTGCACTCCTTGAAATGTACTGATGTAAGATGGTTATTTACTTTCTTTCTGAAATGAGCTTGCCACAATTCTCAGATTTCTATTTCTAAGTCTCAGATTTAGATAAAAACACTGTCTAAAATGTATGAGAGGGTTAGTGGGCAGTTATTCCATTCCATTTGTGCATCCAATCCATACACCAGACCCAAGGACAGTAATTTTTAAGCTTTTGAAACCATTGATAAAATGTAAAAAAAGTGTTTTAAAGTGGTTTAGGAAGAGGTGAAAGTACAAATTATATATTCATGTGAAACAGATTTGATTTTTGAGTTTTCTCATGCAGTAGTGAAAGTAACAATAACAATACCAGATACTCGTATTGAAATCTACTGGGCTGAGATTATTTTTCACTTCTCTACAGATTGGCAGGTTACTGTCTAATTTTTTATTTATCACACAGAGTTCTCCATGTGAAAATAATGAGCCTCCTGTTGGTTTGTGCAGTCTGAGATCTCAGAAACAAATAGGTGAATCTCCTCTAGTGTCAGAGATCACAAATATTTGCGTCGTGAAACTGGATGGGGTCACTTAGTTTAGATACACAGAGGAAAAGCTTTCTAAGAGTTGGTGGATTTTAACTTGGCATCTCTATAAGCATCTCCCACCTTAGAAAGATGGCACCATCTCAGTTTAACCAACATATACTGTACATTTCAAGTAATATGCAGTATCTTATTTGAAATCTTTTATTCCTCCTTCATCTCCCTTTTCATTTATTGTTATTCAGTTCTGTCTGCTGTTGATTATTTTTGGGCTTTGATTAATCTTGTTCTTTTATTTATACTTCATATAAATGTTTATATGTTCAAATAAAAAACCACACAAATGTATTGTTACTGATATGTTTAAATGAATAACTTTAATAATTTTCAGATATTAAACAGTAGAAATAGACATGGATTCAGTCAGAAATCAATGAATGTACTGACAAAAGACATCAACAAATATGCATTTCCAACATTTCCAACATTTTATATGCCATGTCATTCTGTACTTGCAAATATTTAAATCCTTTGGATGATGATCATGCACCTGTCTTCATTTACCATCTATTGGCTGCCCTTGCAGTGATTCCCATATTAATCTATGTTTCATCAAAACTGAAAAGAGCATACATAATAAACCTTTTTTTCCTTTTCTTTGATCTCCTGCCTATAATCTTTTTTCCTTATGTTTTTATGTGTAATATTTCTTACCCAAAAGAGGCTGATGTATATTCAAAAGTAGAGAAAACTACCTGACATTTTGATATGTAAAGTTTAAAAACGAATACAAAATAATATAGAGTAAGGAATAAAATAAATTAAAGAAATCAAAGAGTTAAAAGTGAAGGAAAGAAAAACATAAAAGAATAATAGAAAAGAAAGAAAAAAGACACAAAGAAATGGCTTCCAATCTTCGCAGTTATAAGTACAATTATAAATCCCTCTTTTCCCCTAAAATTACATCATGACTCTCTTCTGTCTATAATCTTATTTATTTAAACATCAAAACCACATTGTAAGATTTTTTAATGCAAAAGTCAATTTGGCCACTTCAACAAGTCCTAGCATCTTCACCAATTCATTGTAGGTATTGCCAAATATTTATCGCTACACTAATTATGCTGTGGTTATCATATACAAAAACGAAGTTCAAATTCTTTATCCATCAGTCCCAAGAGGTAGAGGTCTGGTTTCCTTTCTATTAGACAACCTGTGCCCCTGTAGGGTCATTGTTTAGAGATATTTCCTTACCTAAGAGTGGGAGCAGTTTTCAATTTCCTGTCAGCTTCCCCATTAAGGATTTTTTTGTTTCGCAAAAGGGTGGCAGGAAACATTAGAAATCTTCCTTCCTTCCTTCCTTCCTTCCTTCCTTCCTTCCTTCCTTCCTTCCTTCCTTCCATCCATCCATCCATCCATCCATGTCATTTTACTTTAACTTAATTTATTCTTTTAGTAAAAGCTATGAGCTACCACATTCAGGCAGTAAAACTAAAATTTCCCATAAACATTATTTATATCTATGGCAGAACTTGTAGAAGTAGGAAAACAATGATGTAAAGGCTATACAATTTATTATCACTCCCTAAAGGATACTTTGCAACAGAATTTGCCCATAAATGGAACATGTGTTCCAGGTAACAGTACATCTGCTGTTTTATAACATGATGCTATAAAAAACCTGAACAAAACTAAATAACTGAATTCAATTTTGTTGTCTTCTACTTTATGCAGAACACATGCTCCATTCATATTCGTCAAAATAACCTGGAGCAAAGCAGAAAACATGATGTCATTGTGAACTCACTTTCTATCTATAAAACCATTACATGAAATTAGATCCATGTTGAGAGGGTAAGAAGAGAGTGAATGAACAATTATAAAGGTGTTTTTCATCTTTTATGAATAAGCAGAAAGGAAAAACGAGTAAAGCACTAAATGCCAATACTTTGGAATACCTAACAGTGTAATATAATTCAAGTCTCTTCAGACCTGATTTATTAATTTAAGGAGAAAGTAAGTAAAAAGGTAGGATTGTAGCCTAGCACAATCTCACAGCATTTTTACTCAAAAGTAGCAATGAATTCAATGGGCCTTCCTTCTTCCAGGAAAGGATATAAATTTGCACCCAGAAAAAAATTTTCATGGTATTTTCTCTTTTTTCTAAAAAGTTCAGTTATGGAGGACCCAAAAGAAATACTATTTGTATGAGTTATATTTATTAATATTTACTATATTAAGAATTAAATGGATGCATTTGTAGAATATGTATTTATTTAATTAAATAAAAGTAACTATTCAATTCATGAGGCTGTTCTGCAAGTGAGTGACTAGGGCCATGATGGCCAACTTATGGCATGTGTGCCACAGGTGACACGCAGAACCCTTTCTGTGAGCATGCATGCTGTCACCACAGTTTGGCTCCATCCTGCATGCGCACATGCCTCCTGACGGCCAGCTGGTTTTTGGGTCTCTGCCATGCATGCGTGGGGGGCTGGGCATGTGCATATGCAAGGGGTGGGGTGCACGCAGGGGGTCACATGCATGGGGAGTGGTCACATGGGGGGCTGTTGCACACGCATTGCATTATGGGTGTTTGTACCCACGCTTTCAGCACTCAGTGCCAAGAAGGTTAGCCATCACTGGACTAGGGTAAAATCAATGAACTTTAGTTTCAGCCATCGATGTTGCACACAAGTCCCCCATAAAGAACAGCAAAAATGTCTGAGAAGGTCTAATACTACTGCATATATAATCATCCTAATGTAAATCAATACTCTATACAATACAGCATGTGGTATAAAAGATCTGCTCATATAATGAAGATATTTATTTAAGCAGATTCCTGAACAAATGTAGTCATCTTTCTGAATATATTTGATGATCTATCAGCTAATTAGAGAGAAATAATCCATTTTCTAATCTTGAATTATTAGGTGTAAGAAAGGTGTTAATTTAGCAAGTCAAGTCAAAGAAAAGAAGCATCTCAAGGGATTATTTCTTCTGTTAGTTGGCTGAGACATTGCGGATTAAAAGTCCTGCCATTTTCATTATTTTCTAAAGAAAAACCAGGAAGTACTGCAATTATTCTGATTCTTTCCATTACAGCATGTACTTTATTCTTTTATCACATCTAGCTCAAAACTGAATTGTTTGCTGAATTTAAATTGTATCATAGTGGTGTTTGCCAGGTTCCTATTGCCTAATGTGCAGTAGTAGCTTTAAATTCTTTGATACATAAGATCCTTTCAAAGGCATGAAAAAGATTGGACCCCAGATTTATTTATATGTGCAAGCATATAAACCATCTCCATCATGCAACCATTCTTTTGGGCAGGGGTTTTATGCCAAGTTTCTAAATTGGCAGATGGTGGGTCATGCATGATTCCTAAAGAAATTGATCTAAACTGGCAAATTAAAGAGTTTAATGTAGGCATGTGGTTCAGTTTTATTTCTATTTTTTAAAATAGCAACTGAATTATTGATAACAATAGATATTTTCAGAATAGGATGTAAGTACCAAGCAAGTATATAGTAATATTTATGATGATAATGTACAACTCATCATATAACAATAATGTTTGAGACAGATGATGTCTGAACTATCTGAAAATAAGCATTCATTCAATTTAGAAGTAGGCTTATATCACATCACCATAACAAAGCCGCTCCAATCTTTGGATCACAGCATTTGTTTGACAGTTGAATCAGATATAATTTCTGTTGGGTGGCTTGGTCAATCATTATTTAATCTCTATTTTATTTAATTTTGTTTACAGTTGTAAAATATAAGATGTCTGTATTTTAATTTTTTGTATTTGAAACATAATGTTCCATTTATGAATTTTACAGGAAATGTAAATATTAAAAAGTCAGGAATCTTATTATCCGCAGTATCTTATAGTGTTGAGAAAGCACCAATCCATAAAAAGTGTTACGTGTTCTATATTTCCAATGGTCTGTAGAGATTCTCAGTCAACCCGGTCATGGTTGCCCCAAACGTGTTTTTTTCAGGAGGCAACTGGACTGTTGCATCTCCGGGGAAGACTCACAGGCGTGACGTCACCAATCGCCGGGATC
>JANHFT010003343.1:69125-90157 GCA_032467955.1 Pseudoxenodon macrops | reverse complement strand
AAGCTTTGAAAAAGCTACATTCGGAGTATAAGACGCACCCAAATTATCAGCCCCAATTAGGGGGAGAAAAGGTGCGTATTATACTCAGAAAAATATGGTACATACATGGATACCTATAGTCCCAAAATAATTCATTCAACTTCTTTACTATTCCAGATTTTCCTTCTTTTGTCTTCCAATGATCTTACTTCTTATGCATTGTTTGCATGAACTAAATATTAACAATAATATCTTCTTCAAAATCCTTTTTTTGAATCTTTGCTATCTGCTTGCAGGTTTTTATTAACCCTTCCCTTCTTTCCTTCCTCCCCTTTTCCAGCAAGATTTCCATTTTGTGATCTGGCTTCCCTTTTTTAATAGTTCCCAACACTGATTGTCTCTGAAACTTAATGTTAGCTCTGCTGCTATTACTGTGGTTTTAAAAGTCTTCCAGGCTAGATAAATGTGACACTTTGCTTTCTTTTTCTGTTTCTTTTTTTACCAGTGCTCTTATTCTGAAGACAAGTTTTTATTGGATTCTCCAGACAAAATTAATTTATATATAAATTATATAGTGAGGTAGACACTGTTTCCAATCAGTACAATATCCCCAGCCTAAGATGTTAGGATTAATTTGACAGCCACCTACCTTCTGGTCATTTCCAACTGTTCTTGGAAAAGGGTCTTTTTGAAAAAAGATTTTACACTGTGCTATCCAATTTACAGTAATGAGATTTGTAAAAGAATGGCATGCATCTTCCTTGTACTTATCTGAACCCATATTGCAATCTGACAATTACGAGCTAAGTACCCTTTAATAACAAAACCATAATTCAGGGATTTTCATGTCCAATAAAGAGACAGCATATAATGATAACATTCTGTGTTTAAAGGCACTAAATATTACATCCTGAGGTAAAACCAACAACAGAGCTTGTATCAACAAGGGTAGATAACAGCAAATATTGGAGTAGGTGCTCTTGTTGTTTGGGTGTTTAATCGCTACCAACTTTCCATGGTCTAATGGACATTAGCTTACCTGAATTGTCTCTCAGTAGCTACTTCTGTAAGTTTTCATAAGCTTCTGCTTATGATGTTAGTAATAGCATCTGACCACTTTGTCTAGCAAGGTCTGAGATACTTCCTATGCCTATATGGCAAACATGCCTGATAACAGCTTCCAGTTTCTATTTTCTCATAAATATATTACAGCCTACAACAAAACCTATCAAAATCTATAATCTTTGAAGTTAAAACAATTAAGCAGTGGAACAACTTGCCTTTAGAAGTTGTGAATGCTCCAACATTGGAAGAAGAGACTGTACAACCATTTGTCTGAAATGGGAGAGAGTTACTGCCTGAACAAATTCTATTCTATTTCTATTCTATTCTTCCAAAGTCAAATGTGGGTATTCATTAAATTAGGCTAATTGTTTTCACATTTCTGCACAATCCTAAAAAAGAAAAAGCCACTGCTTTAAAGAATCCACTCATTAAAGTTAATGCAACTCTTAATGCAAATGTACTTTTTTAAAAACCTAATAAAATTGTGGAAAAAAAGGTTTATTGACTCTCAGACAAGTGCTATACAACTCCTTAAATGTCTCAGCTGTGGTAGGCATCTATATTATGATCTACAAGCTGCATATCCTTATAGATACATGAAAGGGCATAGCAGAATGGCTGGGAGAAGAATATTATTATTGGCCATGTATGTATCGCTCTATCAATATAAATTGATTTTGTGAACTGATGACATTTACCTATTATTAGGAAAGAGTTTCTTCTATTCCATTACAAAATGGCTTCCTCATTACCCAAACAATTAATGTAGGAATTAAAATGTATTAGAAGTTCATATTATCCACACATTAGTGTAATGAAGGCTGCCTTCATTAGCTAGAGTATTCCTCATGGCATTTTGGACTGTTAAACACTATGTCTACTGTTGACAATCTAGTAACTAATTTTAGTAATTCAGAGAGATATTTAAGTCCCTGGAAGAGAACACTACAGTATGGATAAAACCAAATAAGGTTGTTCTGGGGATGGAAGAGTTTTCATCAGCAGAATTAAGATGGGGAAATATAATCTCTCCCCTTTCAGCTACCATTTCTTAAATGTTCAAATGAACATAAATTAATCTTTCAAAGCCAATCTTAAACTGAACTGGGGATTTAAGAACAGAAGAGAGAAAGAAATCTATTGCAAAGCATTCACTTTGCCCTAGGAAACAATATTAATGAGATAAAGCTTCACATTTGAAGTACTAAACAGTAATATGTGGAATAATGTTTGCATGCAAGGGAATAACAGCGATTCTCTAAAACACTTTTTTGTACCTTTGTATCTCAGAAGTGATATCTCAGATCCTGCCCAGCTAGCAGTTTGAAAGCATACAAATGTGAGTAGATAAATAGGTACCACTTCAGTGGAAGGTAATAGTGTTCCATCTGCCTTTGGTGTATAACCATGCCGGACACATGACCATGGAGAATATCTTTGGACAATGGTCTTCCCTCTGACAAGGAATGGATATGAGCACCGTGCCCCTGAGTTGGAGACGACTGACAGGGAAACCTTTATCTTTACTTGTATCTCGCAAATACACTAATTTAGATTTTCCGTAATGAGGTTTAGTTCACTCTGTGACCTTACAATGCCTACTGCGTGTAAAAGTGAATATTGACAAATGAGTCATACAGATTTTTTAAAATGTATTATTTATCGTATTTACAAATTGCCTCTAGATGGTGTATGGAAAAAATGTTAAAAACATAAAAACTGAATATTAAAAAAATTAAAATAATAGCAAAGGTGTTTAAAATTCAATATTAATTAAAAGTGGGGATGAGGCTTGAGAACACTAACCAGCTGCATGGCTGCATGTTCCTCTGCAAGCCCCAAATGAGGTGACAGAATTCGATCTTTAAATATGTTCAAAAAATACCCACCTCACCCAGGGGTGGATTCTACTAACCTTTCCTACTGGTTCTGGTCACAATGGAAGTGCACATTTTGCGTGCATGCGCAAGCGCAGTGAGCGCACGCATCCCCATCACTTCCGGGTGTTGCCTTGAAAATAACCCTCTGCGCATGCACAGGAGGCTTTGAGCAGAGGGTTAATTTTGAGGCAATTTCCACCAGGAGGACCAATTTCCTCCCAGAGAACCGGCTCAGGGGCGTGTCACTTCATGCCTCCAGCCATCCAGCCATTGCATTTCAACTGTATATAACAGAATATTAAACTTAAGAGAACATATTGTATATTTTAATTAATATTCCATTTGTATTATTTTATGATGATTGTACCTTTGAAAATTGAAATCTCTTTTCATTACATAGCCTGATGTAATGTTAGAGATGAAACTGATTCTAATTTCAGCTTTGCAACTGATAACATTAAAAAAAAAAACAAAGCAGTTGTAATGGTGAAGAAAACATATCAAAAGTGATATTCCAATAAGGCAGAATGCTAAGTGCATAAAAGCTCAATATATTTTTCCAGTAGGTTTTGCTGTATTATTTCAGTTGCATGATAAAGCACATGTCCCTGATTTCAAACTTACAACTCTGTTATCAATATAGCTGATGATTAAAAAATCCCATAATGTGAATATTTCATCTACATCAACGTATTTGCCTTTTATAACAGAACCTGGATAATAAACACAGCAGTTGCTTCGAAGTGAATATCAATTTGAGGTTTGTGGATGACAGAAACAGTTAGAATGTTTTGGAATTCAGCTAGCAGCCCTTTTCTTCTTAGTTTCTGTACTGCCATTCCTAATATGAAAGTCACTGCCTGCAGTGAATGCACCAGTTCATGTTCATTAGCCTAGAAGATAATAATATTTTAGCATAATACAAAGTTAACACGCTAAGCAAAATTAGACTTGACTTGATTGACAGAGAATCAATCTGAACCAAAGCTTTTGCCTTTTCATTACTGAATTGATAGAATTCAAATTCCAGGTGACACTTCTTTAGGAACAAGAATTTAAAAACCATTCAAGGTGACAATTGAAAAGTTTCCACTGAGGATGCTGTATTTGACATCTAGACTAGTTATTCATCTCGCAGCTGTAAAACTAGCATTCAAGCAGAAAATAAAATGTATTGGAAAAGAAACAAATAACCTTGATAAATCTTGAAACACAGGCCAACCAACTTAGTCTTACTAGACGTCTTACTGAAAGCTTCATTTGGGACAGTCAAATGCAAATATGACTACTAGTGTTTATGGGATATTCAGATGCATTTCTGCAAAAGACTACAAATAAGAAAAAAAGGAAGTTTTCAATAAGAGGAGTATTACAAAATATAGAGGAGGAGGGAAAGTTATTTTAGACACACATTTCAGGTCAGGACTTTGATATCACTACTAAAGAATCTCTTGCTAACTTCCAAAATGGAAAAGCTGCATATATTATTTTTAGTTGCTAAAATTATTAATAACATTGAGCTATTTGCTATTTGTTATAAGGCTAATTGTTACCCAGAAAAGTTTGAAGCAAAAAAAATCTGTTTTATTTAAACTAATATCTGAATATTTGCATTTTCCTGATATACCAAAGGTGGAGGGAATGAGCAGTATCTGAAACAAACAACACAACCTAGAAATGATGATGGGTATATGGTAACATTAAAATCAAGTGATTTTGTTATATACTGTACAAAGTTATATTCATGAGCCATGACGTTTGATGCAAGTTCATAATTCACACTGTTTTTGTGATGATGTCATCAAGTACAGTATGTATTGTTATTTGCCCCCTCTTGCTCTCTCGGTCTTTAGAACTAACATCTAAAGTTATATGGTTTGACATGTATCAGGAGCAGCCAAGCTTTTTTCAGTACAAGGCCTCTAAATAATGTGCTAAGAAGGAAACACTTAAAAAAAAACACCAGCCAAGCAGGACAAATAGTTTTTCCACATTAAAAAGTACACTTCACTGGCAATTTCAGAGGACTCTGAGGATCTTATTCAAGGCTTTGGGAAATTGCATTCAACCCCAAGAGTATATGGGGTTGTATATGGAAAAATATATTTTCCAAAAAGCTTTTGTTAAAGTAGTTTATCAATTATTCACATGCTTTTGTACTGACTTTCTTGATTATGTAATACTTTTTGTTATGTTTGAATGCACACCAGAGCAACTTTTGCTTAGATGGAGTCCTGATGTATTTCTTTTACCTTTAAAAATCATATTTTTGCTTGCCACTCATGCCTTCATTCAATAAGGATGGATACAGGGCAGCTAAAATAATTCAGACCCATATTATTGATGGTAATGAAAAAAATCTAGAAAATGCAGGGCCTCTGATATGTCAGTGTACCAAATCCAAAACTCACATCTAATCACAAAATAAGAAGGCTTGGAAAATATGTTAAAACATTGATGATAGGCAATTATTCAGAGCTAATTAACTTAAGTAAAATTTGTATTTCAATGGTATTTGGATGCTTAAATTCTTAAAAGTATAAGTGAAGCAGGGCCAAATTTTTACTGTTAAATAAGACATGTTCATATTGCTATTTTATTTAGTTAATTATTTATTTACAACTTTTCTACACTGCCCATCTCAGCTAAGTGAATCTGGGTGGTTTACAATAAAAAAGCAAATACAAAGAAGCATCAAGGGATAATATCAAAAGTTGGAAGTTTCATGCAACTCATATAACCTTCTGCTTCAGGGGTGTCAAACTCAATTTCATTGAGGGCCACATCAGGGCTCTGTTTGACTTTGGGGGGCCAGGGTAGGCATGGCCAGCTTAATGCCACTCATATTGGGAGCGCTTGTAGTGGTCTGAGTGCTCTGCCAGCAAAAACGACTCCCAAATTCAATTTTCAGCTGCAATGGCTTCCTGCACCCTCTGAAAGTGAAAACGTAGCTCAGGAGGATTGCCTACGGCCCTCCTATGCTCCTTTTTTGCTGGCAGAGGCACCACAGGCTGGTCCTTTGCTGTTTTCAGGATGGCCCTGTGGGCCAGATCTAAGCACCTGCAGGCCTGATCTGGCCCCCAGGCCTTGACTTTGACACCCAGACTCTACTTCATAAGTTTTTCATACAAGTCTGTCTATGATTACTCAGCATTAACTTTGTACAATGATCCTTCTTCCCAAATAACGGTAAATGTGTAGAGGAATACTGCATTGATAGATGAATTATTTTCCCAATGTTCTTAATTTTTTCAAATTTTGCTTACAAATTATCAGAAAAAATGAGGAAACACACACACACAAATATTCAATTGACACTTTTTAAAGAAAAAAATAAGAGAAACCAAGAAATGGGAGTTAGGAAAAAGCCAGTCCAAGTGACCAAACGTAAGCCACAGTCCACTGGTAATAGATTATACAATCATGAAGCACTCATTAAAGGTATTTCTATCCTAGCGCCATCTTGAACTTTTCTGCATCCCAAGGGAAGAAGTCATGGGTTAGCTTTTCTGGTGGAGTGAACATGGGCAGCCCGCAGCCAAGATTGAAAAGTGACTAAGAAATGTAAAATAAATTAAACCAGTTAATACCCACATCCTCTGTCATAACATGCTGTATTAATATGACTGAAGAATGTGCTAAAATCTAAACAAACAAACAAATCTAAATAAAATGTAAATAAATCCAGAAAAGAATGGTCAAAACAGATTTTTTTTCATAGAAGAAAAGTTTCAAGAAACTGAAATATTGATTTGAGCATAAAAATCAAGTTCTTTAAGCTTAATATATCTCTTGTTCTGAATGTTGTTTTATTTCGTATTTAAAATATCAATGTTCCAGTGCAGGCTTCTATATGTTTCCATGAACACCTGACATTTTGCATGCTATTTGATATCCATAATTTATCAATAATGTGGATAAGCCCAAATGTTACATCTATACTATTGATAACATGCATACTGGTACATAAAAACTGGTCTCTGTTCCCTCACCTTTTTGATATATTGCTCATTTTTTGTTTTTCTTCAGTGGGTCTTGTCTGTCCTCAGTGATCATAGATAATTGCTACTTGAGAAAAATACCCTAAGGCTATTTTCTTCCATTAAAACTGGCAGATATTGGTCTCTATTTGCAAATCCTCATGCAGTGAATTTCAGGTCATTCTGCCTTGTTTGTCTCATCATTGAAGTTGGAATTTGGCAAACTAAAGTAGCAGCTTGATTTCTACAAAAGAAATTTAAGTTTCTGTATGAATATGTATTAGTAAGAATACCAACTGCACGGGCTATTTAAATAAGAATTAACACAAGTGGTATTTTCTTATGAGGTCATGGTATCCAATTATGTGGCAGTCTCAGTAACTACTGGATGTTCAAGTACATCTACATTCTGATAAAGTACTATATAGTTAACATTATACTCCTTTTAGGTTATGAGCAATTCTAGAAGAAATGCTGTTTTATTATTTTAACGGGGCATAAATAAATGCTATTGTACAATGGATGGCCAGCAGCTATAGGGGAAAAGCATATGAGAGGGATAGTACTATTCTAAACTCACTTTTTAAATTTTCAGGTAAAGAATAAAAACTCGTATTTGAATCTCTGGAAAGTACTGGGGTGGGGTGGGTTAGGGTTAAGATAATGATTTTTTTCATCCCATTTAAAGGATTTTATTCCCAAGAAGGAAAAGATGGATCATATCTGTCCTGCAGGACCCTTTGAGAGAAATATTGAGGCAATTCAAATGCAGCATTGCAGGTTAATTCTCCTGACTGCCAGGGAGTTCGATTCTCACCGGCTCAAGGTTGACTCAGTCCTTTCGAAGTCAGTAAAATGAGAAGCCAGATTTTTGGGGGCAATATGCTGACTTTGTAAACCAGTTAGAGAGGGGTATAACGCACTGTGAAGCAGTATATAAATCTAGGTGCTTTTGCTATTGCTAATACCCAAATACAATAACTTTTATGCATTTATTTACTTATGCACATGTTAATATAACACATATTCCATAAGCTCTGAAAATACATAAATGGGGAAAAAAGTCCTGTCCTTGATTGAATATTGAGAAGAGATCACACTCTGTCCTTATTGGTTGCTTGAGCTGTCTAAAGCAATTATTGTCATCGTAAGTAGTTTGACACATTGTCTGACTATACATCTGAGACCACCAGATGAATTGAATCAATTATAATGAGATGAATGCACCATTGGAGAACATGAAGGGTAAGATTGGGGACAGATCATTCTGGAATTGTGGTCCGTACGAAGGATCATCAACTTAATGGCAATAATAATTTTTACTACACATTTTCTCACAGAATTCTTATAGAGTTCTCTATTTACAATTCTTCATCCATTTGAGTTATCTTGCCTTAAAGTATTCATATGATTATTGCCTCTTCTCCCCCAGAAGATTTTTACTTTTATATTTGTTTCAGTCAGTCCACACATTAAATATACTTTGGTCTATTACAATAAAACTGATAACAAAAAAAATCAATATTATATTTCTAGTGGACAATTTCATAACCACACATCATTTCCTTATAATTCAAATGACCACCTTTCAGATCCTGCATTTGTTGAAATTATCCATTTACATTGTTTAAAAAAATGGAATAAACTCTGATTTGTTTCTTCTAAGTTTATACTTCACAGTAGAGTGAAATATAAAGCGTTTAAAAGTGAAAGGCTTAGCTCCCCACCCCCAGTGAATATTCTTCTGATGAATTCAATGTTTTAAAGAAGGATAAGATGGCTCCCCATGTTGTCTATCAAGAGTAAAGAAGAGGGTGGTAGTTCCTTGTGACCATCTAAAAAGAAATTTAATGCATGGCTAAATCAAAAGTGTCTTTGCAGGCATTTCATGTGGTGGTTTGAAAACCTGCTCTTTGGGAACTCTCTTTGGGGACTGTTTGGAGAGTTGAGGTAGGGCCACTCTGCTGGGTTTTTCAAGAAGAACATCTATAAGTCACAATCTCTTTGTCTCTTTCTGAACTTCAGGAAAAATAGGGACAGATAAATGTGTCACACTTGCCAATCACATTAACAGGCATTCCAGCTGAGTTCATGCAAAATCAGTTGTGGTGATTTCAGCCCCCCTGTGTTTTTCCACATTAGGAAATCAAGCATATCTAACTTTACAGGGCTCTGGAAAGCCACACAAATAAACTATAGTCACATTCCTCTGGAATCAATGGTACATAGCTTTTATATTAAAATGTGCAGGGGTTCCACCACAGAACATTTCTGTTAATGTTCTGAAATACAGCTATATGCCAATTTCAAAGCACTCCTTTGCTATAATGTGCACTCCTAAAATTCCTCTTTCAAAAAGGTTATACCATTCATGTATTTCAGTTTAAGGGCAGATGAAACTCTTCAAAAGGAATTACATTCACAAATCCTCTACTTTCATAAAATGAATGGAACAGCTGTCAGAAATTTAAGTAACGGGGAATGGTGCTAATGTTGGTGATTGTGTTTGTTATTTGTTTTGCTTCATTCTTTGGATAAAAATCTTTGGTATTTTTTTTTAATCTGGCAGTCAGATAAATATAGAGAGCTCTGAGAAACCTGTTATATTGCAGGTGTGAACCTTAAGTGAATGCATGACGTGTGTTAATTTGATTCAGTTACTTCTATTTCAATTCAGCTTCCTTTTAAGGAGAAAATGATATTTAAGGCAAGCTCTCTCTCTTAGGAAGTGTTATCTTTCCAATTAAACATTGTGAATGTACTTATTGCATTTGGAGCCACTATTTATTAGATAACCTCACAAAGTTTTAAAGTCACTAACTAATTTACACATGACAAACTGTGAAGTACTTTTCTTTTAAATGTTGTGAATTCTAATGATTGGTCTTCTTTTTCCATTCTTTTTCTCTAGCCCCATCCCCATCTCCCAAATGGGGGACCTGTGGGCTGAAGAAACATTGCCAATTCATCCTCTCTTCAATCTCTATAGAAATTTAAAATGTCTTTCAGTGTTGTTAAACAGAACAAGGTTGTACCTTTGCTGTTGGCTTGGCATCATGCCAGCTTAGGATGCCTCATTGACTCAGTGTGGAAGGATGTCATAAAATAAGTTAAAATAAAAATGGTCATGCATTAGCTGAATCTAATTAATGTTTAGAATACTTTAGTATGAGAAGAGTAATGACATGCAAAAGAGTGGAGTTTAACTGAATGCAAATGTTAGTGTCCATGATGTAACTGTTGAAAAAGAAATTGTACATATGCTGAAGAACTGTGACTGGAGAAAAATCTGAATGTGGATGAAGTTAGCCTATGCAGTATCTGGGCAGTTGCTTAACATATGTGTAGAAATTATCTCCCATGCATATCAATTGTTTAAGGTTTTAAAGGTATACTATAGAGCCGGGATGGTGAACCTATGGCATGGCTGCCACAGGAGGCACGCAGAGCCATATGTGAGGGCACCCAAGGCATTGCCCTATGTCAGCTCCAACTGATTTTTGCCCTCCCAGAGGGCAGTGGGAGGCCGTTTTCACCCTTCCCAGGCTTCAGGAAACTCTCCGGAGCCTGTGGATGGCAAAAAATTGCCCAATGGGCCTACCGGAAGTCCGGAAGCTTCAGTGAGGACTACGCGCATGCATGGGGGGCAACGTAGGGTAGTGATGGACTCTCCCCACCTTTTGGAAGGCTGAAAATCAGCTGGCCAGCGCGCACATACGCGCTGGGGCTCACATAGGGCAAACCCTTGTGTGCCCTCAGATATGGCTTCACGAGCCACCTGTGGTACCCATGCAATAGGTTCACCATCACGGCACTACAGTGTCCTGGGAGATTGAAATGCTGAAGTTATTTTGTCTTCATTTTGAGTCCTCATGTCAAATTTATGACCATTAATTATTTTGTACAAAGTTTGTCCCATTTATCCTATATAGGATCCAGAGAGGTCCTTGTAAAACTTTTTTATAAACCTGCTGAGCAGAAATCAAACTCATTTTTTTTCCAATTGATGAAGGAAAAGTGACTATTTTATTATGCTGTTGTAACAGAGAAATAACATATACTTTTTCCACAGAAATCTATTGCCCTCTGCTGGTTGTACCTAAGCTTCACTTAATGGCACTCATCCCAGTTTTATTTAATGAAATGTATATAATCAGAAAAATTAAATACAATAGTTTGAAGATTAGGTTTGATTGTAGCCCAAAATAATGTTGGATAACTTGTATATTTTTATAGACATACACCAACATAACATGGTGATTCTTTATTCATTGACGAATTGTATTTTGATGGCTATTACCCAGAATCCTTGTCTGAAGTTCAGTCTGGTTTTGAAAAAGGGAGCTGAATTAGGTGCTGGTAGAAACAAACTCACCTTGTGTGGTTTTGTTCACTATATATATATATAGTATATATACCTGAAAAGGAATAAGTTCTCCCCTCCCCCTGAAATATCTTTGAACTGGAGATCTATTGAATACAAACTAATTGGGAATTGGAAATAATGAAAGCAAGTGGGAGATAAGAGAGGGGATTGTATCAACAGATGAGACAAGCTCTTTTGCCTGCCATTTTTTTGTAAAGGGTATGTATTTGCAGGGGAGAGTCTTCTCTGTAGATTGGAGGCTTTGTATGCAGTTGATTCTAATTTCTGGGAAATTACATTGACTTTTTGCAAATATAAAAGGGGGAAATAGTTCATTAACCCGAGGATTGCTTCCCTAGTGTCCATCCCAGTTTGTGTGGAATAAAGTAGTAACTACAAATCTATTCTTAGCACTGCAGAAGCCAATGCACTCTGGGCATAAGGACTACTGAATTTGGCTGGGTTTAGAATAAACATAGATAAATACTTGCTTTCCAAGCACAGATTTCCACAGACTGTCACACTCTGACATGATGTGTGTATGTATGTGTGCCTTTGATAACAGCAATTTGTGAATGAAATAAAGGTTTGTCTGTCTCTATTTCTCATATACTGCTATAACCCAAAAAACCCTGGCAATTTAAAGTGGTTTCTGCAAACAGAGGAATACTAGAAAAAAAATTAATGCAAACATCAACTCTTATTTTAGTTTATTGTAAGTTCTGGATAATTTGAATTAGCTAATATAGCTAATTTTCTATTGAATATATTCTAGAAGAAAATTATGGGCTCCACCTAATATTATTTCTCATGAAAACGCTTGAAAATGAAACTGATCGTAAACTCTATTCCATAGACTGCATTCCCATTCTTCCTTCATTGTTATATTTTTATGGAACTATTGTAATCTCAGTGGCAAACATATACACATTATTTTCAACAATCCTGAACACTGAATTAGTATTAGTTATTTCTGGAGTAGAAATTGTCTTTCGGGTTGGTTGCAAAATCAGTTAGACATTTAGACTAGATTTTACATTTTTATTCAGGGCCTGGGATAGTCAGATTGTTGTTCAATGGTTTTAAAGTCACAAGATGTAAGTTTTTCAAGTAAAACTGCCTTTTGCAATGCCAATACTATTATTTACATTAAAGAATTACAGTTTCAGAAATACTATATTATCGAAGCTCTAGGGAAAGCATGGAATCTGAATGCACTTATTTTTCATCCATATTGCATGGAATTTCGATAAATAAATTAACAAACAAGCAAACAATACTTTTCCCATAGAAAGACACATACTCATTCCCACAATGAAAGAATTGATGGAGTTAGCGAAGATTGCAAAATTGATTCTTCTAATTAAAGAGAAGAATTTATCTAGATTTGCTTCCATTTGGAAACCACTTCCAGATTTTGTACTTGAAAAAGAAAAAAAGGAAGTTTAATTTTAAGTTTTGATTATTAGAATGATTTTATTGTTATACAAATGGCTTGAAACATTTAGAAATGTAAACCAAAAGATTGAGAATGTAGTTTTTTTCTATTTTATTCTGTAGCACAAGCATTGCTATAATTATTTCTCTTGCTATTAAAGCACAAGCATAAAACAATTATTTCTCGTGCTGAAACTATCTGTCCTAATAAAGTTTGCTTCTTGAAAACTGAATTTGCTATAGTTCTTGTTGGGTAAAATTATTCTGTTGTCTTATTTGACTTTCAGAAATTAGCTCCTGGAGTCAATCAATTTGCATATACCTGTGTCCAAGACCACCCAATATGGGCTAACCAGCAGTTCTGGGAAACAACCTTTTATAGTGATGTGGAAAATCAGGTTCGCTCTCTGTATCTTTCAACTAAGGAAGACAATCATCCACAACACTTAAAGCAAAAGGTAGGTAAAACAATAACATGAAATATCAATGTGAAAAAACTAAATCGCATAGCGTTTCTGGGGTTTTGTTTAACCAACAGACTCTGTAACATTAAAAAGTTTGAAAAATTCTGTTCTACAGTACAGTATTAGCTGTATCCACCATCACTTTTTCCAATTTATTATTAAAAATGTGGAAAAGAAATGAGCCAGAAACAAAATCATGTGATTCCCTCTTGACACCTCATTTCAATGTGAAGAGGAGTCATTCATGAGCACTATTTGAATGTTTTAATCCAGTTGTAGCTCCAAGTACTGAAATAGACATGGTATCCAGCCCTTATTTTGCTAGCTTGTTTATCAGAATATCATGGTTGCTATGTCAAATTTTTATTAAAATGAAGTATAGCAGTGCTACGGTCTTCTAACAAATTTACCCAATCTGTGAAATTAACGGTTTCCGGGATAAATTATAAAAATAAGACTATAGACATAAGATCATGCCAAGAATTATCCTTAGATTATAATCATATCATTCTGCCTTTGGGCATAAGTTAGCTTTCTCTTAAATTAAAAGTGAACATTCCTGAGAAGTATGCATAAATTACTGGAAGTTTCACTGTGATTCTTGTATCATTGTAATCAGTAGCATCATTATAATGAGATATAAAATATGCTTGGTTAATTTAAAAACTCCTAGAATCAAACTGTCAACAGTATGAACAAGATTTCAATTTAAATATCGTTTTACTACTTTTGAATTCAATATGTAACCACTTCATATATTTCTTTCTCTGGCAAAAATATATTCTTTCTCTTCAAGTCAGTTCTCTCAGATAAAATGTCGATGTTTAATGAAAAAGATTTAATGTAATTGAATAAATGGAGAGTTTTTTGTCAATGTTCAAGCCAAATTAAATTTTCTATCCTTGTGAATCAGCAATTTCCATAGTAATATTTTCGTCCCTTTAATAATAATGGAAAAGTTGGTAGGAAATTAAAGGCTCATGCCGCTGTCATTTTTTCTTCACAATATTTCTGAATTTCTTCTGCTAGTTTCTTCATTCACACACATTTCAGAGTTGTAAATAATGTAGATTTCTTCCAGAAGTTGGCAAGGTTATTTGAAGTCATGAGGAATAATCTGACTGTTCAGCCAGAAATTTGTGCTCTTTGTGCAAAACTGAAACTAAGAAGCAACTGCATGAGTAATCAGTAAAACTGGGATGAAAATGTCTGGGGTTCCTCAACATACATATGTACATATGTACGTACATTACATACAGGTAAAGGAGAAAGGAGGAAGAAGAACTCCCTGAAGATTGCTTTGCCATAGCTAACAGAATGAATAGTAGTAGGTGAGGGCTATAAGAAAAGAATGTTAATGGAAAGAAGTAAGTGGGAAGCTTGCATGAACTTGTTTTTGTTTGTTTGATAGAATTACCAAAAAATTTATAAGAACTTGCATTCAAGTTTTGTACCTGATCTCAAATTCCAAGAAAAAGCATCAGTTCTAGACAATTTCCTATATGCTCCTTGAGAATACATGAATAGAAAACGTGATATGAAAATCATTTCATTGGCTGCATTTTTCTGATTCCTTCTCAGATTAAACCAGATTTACTTCTCCTTTCATGAACTTCCTTTGAAGTCTTATTTCTAACACTGAACTGAAAAGGCATGTCAGTGTCATAACCTAAGTTGGCTTCTATTTGTTGTGGTTTTGTCACTCTGCCATGTTGTATCACTTGCGTTTTGTTTTGTAATGTTTTCTTTCTAGTATTTTGTGTTTCTCTGTCCTTTTGTTTTTCTTTTCAATTTTAAAGTCACGTTGGGAAAGCAGTATTCTGGTATGGGAAATTGCGTAAGTCATAAGTTATCAGTTGTATTATTCTGAAATGATACTTAATGCTTCTGTGAGTATATGTTGTATGACTAAAGGAATATACCTTGGGCAACCTTAGTTGATGCCAATAATATGCCTGTACATGTATTACAGACATTATAAGAATGCTGCATTGTAGAAGTATGTTACAGCCTTTAGAATTAAATGAGGGATGGAATGAGACATGTCTTAATTATCCAGGGATACTTGACTTACTGACATTCTGTTCCCTAGTGGTAAGTCAAAACGTCTCCATTATAGTAAAACTTGTGAAATGGAAGATTTGGTATCTCAATAGAGAGTAACTGAAGGAGGCTCTTTCTATCATATTGCCTCATACTATTAATTACATGACTCTTGAATTATATGAAATATCAAAAATGACGCAAGCACATTTTCATTTGTTTTGAGAACAAGAGCATTCTAGTTAAACTTTATTTCTCATTGATGTCACACAAATATCTTGAATGTGCAGCTAAATGTGCAAATATCTGCAGGGGGGAACATTTGTACATATATTGGCTTCCACACGAGCCCAACTCATGTACAGATGTCTGCAACATCTGAGCAATGTTGGCAAAGGACATGATTTTAAGGACATCTGACAAGGGCTAAAGAAATATATACAGTCAGAGCAAGATAGAGAAGGACAGCAAAAAGGGGAGGGGGAAGTTATTGCAAACATGTGCATGGAAAAGAACAGCTGAATTGCTAAGAGTTGTAGCAAACAGGTATTTTCTTGATGCCTTTCCCAATATTCTGCAAATGTCTGGAATACTATGTATATATACTATTAACATTAATGAAGTCATGTAATGAGACTTGCCAAGCACCTTTGCCCTAATTTCTTAAGCATACCATATATCTTATAAACATGCCAACCACCCAGTTCACAGGGAACGATACATGCAGCTGGTGAAAACGTGAACATTTTTCAGTGCTACAAAGCTCACCTCTTCATATAATACAATAACAACAAATAGAATATAATAACAGAATATTATAGCAGAAATAAATAATGGTTATACTAGAGTGAAGGCTGAAATGAAAACATCGTTACCAATTTTTTTAAAGGATGCTTTTTAAAAAGGCAAAGCAAACAAAAAACAAGATGAAGTAAAAACTTTTTTTTTAAAATAGCATTACGGGAGCCTCCCTTCCCTCTCTTTTTTTCCCCAGCTGCTAATTGCTACTTAACGTATACTAATAATGGTGAGCCTATGACACACATGTCAAAAGTGACATGTCATGGCATTTTGGGTGAGAGGCCAGAGTTCACCAACACCTGATGACTATTCTCAAAAGCACACCCCATTTTCATGTGATTTTTGGAGGGTGCGGAGGCCTCCAGACCTGCTGGAAGTCATATGAGAGGACCACCTGAGCCTCTAAAAATCCTCCAAGAACAGGACATGCTTTCTTGTGATTTTTCAAGGCTGCAAAAGCCGCAGAAGAACTTTCTTCATAATTGTTTTGAGAACTAAGGCCTCATGCGACCCACAACAGCCCCAGCCTGGAAAAAACTGTCAATAGAAAGAGAATGCAGCCTGAAAATAAGCAGCTTGCAGAATGCTGCTATTCAGGATAGCCTAGGTTTCTGGGAGTGCTAGATAATTATTTCTGTTTCCATTGAGTGGAGATATCAAGCTAGCAGAATCAAGTTAGGCATTTTCCTATTTTATGACATGCTGAACCCAAAAGGTTCAACATCACTGTACCGTACTTAGAACTTCGTACTAATAGCTCATTCTTTTTTATAATAATGTTATTAAAGTTTATAAGTACAAAAATAAAAGATTAATATACACTAAGTTAAAAAATAGAAAAGAGATTAAAAAAAATTAAAAATGAGAAATAAGAAAAAATATATATAAAAGATGACTCCCCAACTCCAGACTTGTAAAAACTATTTCAGGAACTAAATAGCTAAATATTTCAATTTACAAAAAATATTTCTTCTTCCCATATTTCATTCC
Source organism: Pseudoxenodon macrops (assembly GCA_032467955.1). NCBI lineage: Eukaryota > Metazoa > Chordata > Lepidosauria > Squamata > Pseudoxenodontidae > Pseudoxenodon > Pseudoxenodon macrops. The sequence continues at coordinate 73,152 of JANHFT010003343.1, read as the reverse complement.
TTATCAGTAATCAAATTATAAACAAATCATCATTTAGTACTAATCAAGTGTATTTTAAGAGTTACCAAAAAATATTAATTTTATTAATTTATATTTATTTATTTAACTTTTTTGAGCATTTTGGTGTAAATACAGATAACTCAGGAACATAGATAAACAAATAATATGTATTTACCTATATTGCAGTAGTCTGGCCCAAGTTGAAATCCAATAAATCCATTCACTCTAATAAAATTAAACTGAAGCCATATTCTGTACACAATTCATTTCAGGCTATATTATTCCTGAAACATTTCCTTGCTTAACCGCTAGAATTTCAGCTATAGAGTAAAAATTTATTAAAAACATACCGTATTTTTCGGAGTATAAGATGCACCTTTTCCCTCCCTAACAGAGGGTGGAAATGTTGGTGCGTCTTATACACCGAATACAGCAATTTTGACCTCCTGAAGCCCCGCCCCTATATCTCATTTTTGCAAAAAAATGGGCCCATTTTTCTCAAAAACGGGTTGTGCAGAAGGTTTAGGAGGCTTGCAGAGTAAACACTCCCTTGTTTTTGTAAAAAACGAGTCAATTTTTCACAAAAAGTGGGTCGTTTTTGCCTTCCTCAAGGCCACAGAAGCAGTCTGCAGGCTTCCGAAGCCCTCTGCACACTCCGTTTTTCGCAAAACATCATCATTTTTCTTCCATTAATTTGTCTGGTATGCAATTATTTTTCCAGTCTTTAAAAACCAAAACCCAGTGGGGTATAAAAATCAGATATATGAAGGAATACTATGAGTATGAATGATCAACTCGGCAACTTCTGTGTTTTCATCATATCACATATCAGTAGTTCCTGGGTTGTAGAAATGTAGGAATGTTTGAATAAGAAAATTTTAGTGCACATCAAATCACGTGTTGTGATTATACACAAAACCAGTGCTTAAAAAAATCAAGGAATCAAGATTAATTAACAGATTAATCTGTTAATTAATTTATATACAAGTACATTGTTTCTTCGAACACCTCAGTTATATAATGGACTAAACCAGTGGATTATTTCATACATCTTTACAGATTTGTTAAATTTCATGCAGTTCAAAATATAAGGTGATGATGCTCAAAACTATATTTTACATGATTAAAGTACTATTATTCATTGATTTATTAAAATTGATTTTTCAAGGATATTCATGTCTTTGAGTAAATTCAGAATGAACATGGAGAAGATAAATCCCCACTTTGATTTTATTTGTTATTGTGATGAAAGGCATTCATTGCTTGAATTTGGTTAGACTTCTGCTATGAATATATACACATCATTTTTCCATTGCTGCATATTCTTCAATTCAACAATCCTGTGTTGACAGCAATATTTCTCTTTTCCAAAGATGCACCAGATTATTGCTGCCATCAGCATATATTTTAATAAATTGTTATGTTTTTCAGCTATATTCTTTGAGATCACACCTAATAGAAATATTTGTGGTTTTAATTCAGATTTTATGTTCAGAGATTTCGGGATGTTTTGATGCATTTTTTCCAATACTTTTGAGTCTTTTTGCATAACTACCACATATGGTAAAATGTTCCTTCTTTGTTGTGGCATTTTCAATATGTATTGTTCATGAATTATCCATTTTGGCAATAATTGAGTTCTATGCCATCTGTAAAATATTTTGTACTAATTTTCTTTCAAATTGTTGCTTGGTGTAAATTGTGTTTATTTTTTTCCACAATTCTTCCTGTTGTTCCACTTAGAAGTTCTGCATTCATTTTATCATAACATTTTTTACTAGTTTATTCTCAGCATAAGCCATTCATAAAGAAACAGCAACTTTACATAACAGAGCAAAGGAAACTTCTAAAGAAAATTAGACTTGAACACGCCACTCTTTTTATAATATTAACAACCATATATTGCCACGTATTCTTTGGGCATCTGTCAAAAAATAATTGGAATAGAACTTTTTAGGGTTTTTTTCTTTTATGTTATTGGATGTTATGTTTTTACTGGATCTGGTCTTGAATGTATTGGAAAATGGAATACAACTTGAGATGGGAATTAGGGAGGGAAAATCTGAATAGCACATAGCTCCAGATTTGGTATATCTTAAGCCAGGGCAAAATAGATACGAAAGCAGGATTGGATTTGAGAATTGGAGCAGCACAAGATCCTACCTGTGAAGGTCAGTTGTCTCTTCCAATAGCATGAATATTGGAATGATATAGAAGCTGCATTGCAGTATCAAGTCACCATCTGATTTTCGTTCCCTTTGAAACTTTGTGTTATCTTATTGTTGTTTATGTTTATGTTTTTCTATTCTTCATCACAGTGTCTTGAATATAGTTAAGACAAGGTTTTCTGCCTAGGATCCTACTTTTTCTCACTTTGATTTTTGATATGATTTATATTCTTGTTTCTTGCTCTAGAGGAGGAAAACATTTTAAATGTTGTAAATAAAATCATATCTAGCTATTTTTCTTTTCCAGGAGAAGTTTTCCGAAGATGAAGGACAAGAAAAAACTGCCATGGACTTGGCAGCTGAGCAGTTACGTTTGTGGCCAACACTTAATAAAGAGACTCAACAACAGCTGGTACAAAGTGAAGAAAGCATGGTCTTCAGCCAAGCAATTCACTTTGCCAACCTCATGGTATATCTGTTAGTGCCACTGGATACCAGTAAAAACAAACTGCTAAGAATGTCAGCTACAGGAGACTGGGAGAGTGGAAGCAATAGCATTGTCACAAATAGGTGTGTCAGTAGAATTCCCCCATCGTTACAATTTGTTGCTATACAGAGTGATTTATTTTCTTACTAACATGGATTTAGCTTACTGGAATTGCTTTCTTAGCATTGCAGGCAGTGTTGCAGAGAGCTATGATACTGAAAGTGGTTTTGAAGATTCTGAAAATAATGATGTTACCAATGCTGTGGTGCGCTTTATTACCAGATTCATAGACAAGGTTTGTACTGAAAGTGGAGTTACGCAGGATCACATCCGAAGTCTTCATTGTATGATACCAGGTATGAGGAACCATGTTCTTATCTTGAACTCCTCTAATAGGGAGCTATTTTGTGCTGTCTCAGAAAAGATAATCTCATTTGTATACTGTACATGTGTGTTTTTTTCATGTGAAAATGAGAGTTTCTTAGTCTAATTTTAGTCACGTCTGAACTATAGCGGGTTTTCTGGAGGCAATTTTTAGAATAGATAAGCTGTTTCGTTTGTTTGTTTTGTTGTTGCTGTATTATGCTCATTTGGGGTGGCATTTGTTCCCAGGAATTGTAGCCATGCACATTGAGACTCTGGAGGCTGTCCATCGAGAAAGTAGAAGGCTGCCACCAATACAGAAGGCAAGTATTTCAGGCTGCTTATACTGCTTTATAGCTGTGAGAAATACAGCCAGTTTGACAGCTTCAGCTTTCCCTTTTCTAATGTATTTGATAACATTTGAAAAGTTCAAAGTATTCCTAGAAAACTTAATATTTTCAACAGATAAGCAGCTTTTCTACAATTGTGTGAAATCCACACCAGAGAAAATACTGTAGCTCAGCCAAAGCTCTAAGTAAAACAAACTGCTGTTGTATGTACACTGCCGCTTTAATGTCCATTATATGCTGTGAGCCAGCTTTAAATCAAGAAGAAGTTTAACCAATCAAGCTTTTTTCTTTAGACTGAAGAGTAATTAACTAATCAAAACCTTTTCTCACTTATCCTTAGTCCCAGTAGCACACCAGTAAATAGTTGACTTCTGATCATGAATAATGAGAAAAGATCTATATTATTCTAAGGCTCTATAGTATTCTAAGAGTGGGGAAGCAGTGATTGCCTAACCAATATAATTTATCCCTTCTTACAGGGTTCTTGAATCAAATAAAAAATGGGAGATCCCCTGTCCCAGAGGATTATTAATTTTCTGTAGGTGGAGCCTCTCTTCCAATTTAATAAGCAAAATCTGGTTGTGGGGGGGGGGGGAATGCTCCTAGGAAATCTTCCTGGGCTACAATTTGAAGTTCTGCTCTTTCAAACCAACTTTGCT
>JANHFT010003343.1:47631-58207 GCA_032467955.1 Pseudoxenodon macrops | reverse complement strand
AGTCTCTTGAGAGAAGGGCGGTATAAAAATTTAATAAATAATAATAAAATAAAATAATAAAGGATTACCCTGGGATTTCCTATATAGCTATCTGGACTATATCCATATCTAATCATATCTATCTGGGCTGTATCCATATCGGCAGCTTAGCTTGCAGGTCCAGAAAAAATTGGTTAGATGCTCTTAGCTGTCGTGACACACATTTGATACCCTTTCAGGTTCTATCAGTGCCATCCACTCTAGTAGAGGAAAAGCCAGACATTATATGTCTAAGGTAGGAGGGGAAAATATTACTTTTTACCCACAATAATTTTTACTATACACCTTTTTTTTTTATTCTATAAAACTGAATAAAATGATTTTAAAAAGGTACAGAATGCCCTAACCTAAAACAAAGAAAAATCCCTTGGGTTATAATCAGCCATCCCAGAAAGCCTATCATTTAGTGAAATCAGTGTCAGATAATTTCAATTAAACAGACTATTCTAACAAGTTTACTGAAGTTGGGAACCTTTGAAGAGAATTATTTAAACCTGGTGTCCTAATTGCTTAGTCAGTTAAAAAAAAAGTCAAAGTGCTATTGAAAGGAGATATGCTAAGAATATGGATCTAATTCTACAATAAAGAAATAGTAATTGGATAAACCTATAGGATATATATGTGTGAGTGTGTGAACCTGCTGAATAGAAACATCTTCTATTAAATAAAGAATTCTACACAAATTTTGTTTTAAGGTTATGAATCACTTCAAACATGGCTTTCAAGAAAAACTCTATTCCCTTGAAAGATATTTCACTTTCAGCTCACCACTTCAATAAATATTACAAAAGTTTCCAGGGATCCAACTTTGTTTTGTTTGTTCAGGATGAAAGTCTCACAAATCCTATTAAATTATATGTCCCAAACAGGATATAAGTCTGAAATTGCCAAGCACTGAAGGAAAAAATGGTGGTGACAAGCTGCACAATGTGACAGAGAGTGAGTCAGTTACTATTTTGTTCAGCCATGATTTTTTATTTCAGCCCATTGGATGGATTCCCACATTATCCTTGTCTATCAGATATGATTGCAGATGAGAATCTTTGAGTTCACAAGACGCAGTAAGCTGATATCAAATAAATTATAATTGGTGTAACCAAAGAAGGGAAGTTGGACATAATGTTACTATTAGTATTTTGTTAGCTTTTGTGCACAATATTTGGTGCAGCCGTTAACATATGTGAGAGATTCAAGCAGAATCCATTATTGAAAGTTTGAATAGGAGATATTCATTTCATTTGAAAACTCAAAAATCTAATCTTATATATGCTTGACAAAATAAAGAAATAAAATAAAGAAATAAAAAATAATTTAAACTTTAAAGTCGAAAACCCAAGGTTCTAGTAAATTGCTAGTTGCATAATGTTCTGAGTTAATTACAGGTATGTTTCTCATCCAGGGAGTACAATATTAGGCAATGGCTCCAAAATGTTGAATAACCATTATAGATCAAAGACCGCAGTCAGACATTTAGATTACACAATATAACAATGTGCCAACAACGCACAAAAAAGCCAACATTAAGAAAGTCAATCAATAACTGAAAGTTGAAGTAGTGGAACACAACATTTTAAACTGTATAGTTTCTCATGCTATAATTCTTTACAAACTAAGGCTTTTGAGAACATGAAATATGTAAACAAATATTTAATGCTGGGGGGAATCAACCTTATTTTGTATATGTGAAATACTCAAGAAAACAATGATACCTGATGACTTCAGCTGATGACTTGCCTTCAACTCTTCATCTTTCTCCTACACTGCACCATAGAATGAATAGATGGATGATAGCTTTCACAGCCTGACAAAGGCCAGAAAGATTAGCAGTATTGTGGACATTGACAAATTGGTTATATTAAACTTTTGCCAAAGGGAGCCTGCACTGTGAATGAGACACCTTAAGCAAAATACCAGTTGCAAATCTATGTATGGGGGAGGGGGAGATGTGGGCTTATATAGGAATCTTTTCTTAGGGATATTTGCATATAGATGTATCCAGAAGATAAATTGATTTGTGTAATTGTACTGAGAGAGAGAGATGTTGTTTGGAAGCCTCTCTTTTAATGGTAGCCATCTGATTAATGATTTTACACATTTTTCTTCTCCCCAAAAAAATCCTTATCAAGAGATACTGATAGTAAATTAGATCAGAGCAGCAGCTCATTACTTCAAACATCATATAAGAATAAAACATATAACAGTCAGTACCTGTTGATCCCATTATAAATTTCAGTTTAAGACTAGATACTAGGAATCATATTGGATATAATAATGCATGCCTTTAGGGATATATTTGTCAAGTGATGTTAACATGTTATTTTAGATCTGCAAAGAGAGTCAAAGTAGGAAGATATTTGTTTAGGGACTAGAATCACAAAATGAGATTTAATTTTATCATATGTTAAACACCATTAAAATCAACAACATGCCTGAAGTAATTCAAAAACAATAATGAAACCAGATACTAAAAAGTCAGATATTGTTTGGTTTTATAGTAAATGTAAAAACAGTGAGGTCTACATAGATTCAGAGTTCTTTAAATTCATGGTGATTAACACATAAAGTCATATGAATAAAATATGCTGATAAATAATAGTTCATCATTTATGGAGCCAGTCAGAACTTTCTAGCATCAGATGAACTTCAGTGTAAAGATGGTATATCGTGCTAGAACAAATTTTCCTCCTAGCTTCTTCTTCTTCTTCTTCTTCTTCTTCTTCTTCTTCTTCTTCTTCTTCTTCTTCTTCTTCTTCTTCTTCTTCTTCTCCTCCTCCTCCCCCCGGGATAAAGGACTAGTTGTAAAAATGACTATGCAGAAAATGTATTGATATCATTATTTATAAATAAATGTAATTGAAATTCTTAAAACTATTGTTTAATATTTTCACTAGATGTCTCCCTTCGAAATATTTTTATTCAAGAAAATGACCAGTAGTGATGCATTTAATTGTTTGCTCCAAATTAATAACTGGAAAAATATCAGATTTTTGAGATATAATGATATATGTAAAAAAAAAAACACCTCTCATTTTGCAATTCAAACGCATAGAAGATAGAGGTGATCATAACTAAAAAAATTCAATACAGTCTCCAGATAATCTGGTTATTTCACATTCTATCTAGTTGCCAATGAATTTTGCCTGAAGGAAAATTCAAGGTGATTTATGCAGCAGAAAAGCTTCTGCTTATCCCAAGTTGGTCTATAATCTGTACTGTAGAAATTTCAGGGGGGGAAATATAACATATTTCAGTAATGTTGGAAATGGTATTTTGGAAAAGCATGTAACAAATAAGACATGGAATCATTAATAAGTACCTGTATACAGATAGGGGTGGAGGGGAAATCCTTTAGTTTACATTTTCATATTGACAAATATGCACTTTTTAAAATAAATTAAGCAAATAGTGAAAAAAATGTTGCTTTGTGTTTTTCTTCTTTCTTTCTTGAGTAGAAAGAAAGATTGCTGCCACATTGACTGTATGGGAAAAGAAGAATTAGATTGCATAGATTTATAGAGTTTGGAAGGTATAATCTATGCCACTGAGACCAATCATCTCCTCCTTGTAGGAATCCATGGAGGAGGGCTATCTAGCCTTAAACAAATCCAGTGAATGAGAATGCACCACCACTCTGGTAATAGATCATATTTGTCAAATTGCAATTAGAATTTTCATGTTTTCCCCCCTAATATTTAAACTAATATTTATACTGCATTCTGAGAAGCTAAAAATTTATTGGCTTTCTGAATGTCTCCTTTAAACAATTTCAAGAGTGCTATCGTAATCCATTTCTGGATGTACATGTGATATGACTAAAAAAAATATTATAGCTGCCAAGTTGACTTTTTAACCTACTCTGTGGATGACTGTGCATCTTTCCTGCCTCAACCTTGTATTTACAAATATAAATCTCAATCTCACCTTCCAGTCCCTTCAATATTTGAGTGAAAGAAGACTGATGTCACAAGTTTTCCAAGGATAAGTGTCAAAGCATATTTCACAATCTTCATACAATCAGAGAAAATTGCTTTTTACATGCAGAATTGTTTTAATTCCCATCACTGTCAGAACGTTTAGGAATGAACGGTTCCCCTTGCCGACAAGAATGAGAAACTGCTTTTAGAATTATTTCCCCCCCTAATTCTAGCAAGATTTATAACACATGTTAGGATGGAAACACACATCTGGTGCAGAGGGGAACAGAGTCTATTCAGAGGATTTGAATGATGGTGTATTCCTGACCTAAGAAAACCTGAACAAAACTAACATGCTAAACTAAATGGAACTAAATGAAATTTTTACTGGATTTATAAATTGGGTTTTATGTATAATTATCTTAAGAATTTATGTAAGGAAATATGTAAGGTAATAAACAAATAAAAATATTATCTAAATCTGCTTCTGGATGATGATTATCTGAGAGAACAATTTCTCATGACTCCAAATTTTTTATAACTATGTAAAGCTATTAATAACCAGGAAATTAGAATTGGTTTAAGAGTAAGTACATCTATAAGACGTTTTTATAATACTTTCCACACAAGCAGGAAAGTTTTGATTTAATTTTGACTCAGTACAAAAACAGTTGTTTAACATATGTTTAATAATGTAGTAGAAACAGATCATGCCAGACAAATCTTATTGCATTCTTTGACAAAGTGACAAAATTAGTGGACCAGAGGAATACTGTCAATATAATTTACTTGGACTTCAGTAAGGCATTTGATAAAGTAGGCCATCGTCTACTACTAGATAAAGTAGAAAAATGTGGGTTAGACAGTATTACCACCAGATCGATTCATAACTGACTGATCAACCACACTCAACATGTAGTCCTCAATGGAACTGCATCAACATGGAGGGAAGTATGCAGTGAAGTAACCCAAGAAAGAATTAAAAAATAATATGATGATTTATAGGCTTGAGTATTGAAAATGTTGTGGATGTAATAATGAGCAGAGGTGGGTTTCTACCAGTTCTGTCTGGTTCTATAGAACCGGTAGTAACTCCGCGATGATGTCATGGAGTTGGTTCAGTCAGTGTCTCCGTGGGTGCTGTCATCTTGGATTTTGCTTCTGCGCATACTAGTTTTTGACTGCCTTGCATGCACGCTCGAGGTGCAACCCTGAGTGAACCAGCAGTAAGAAAATTCAGAACCCACCTCTGCTAAGGAAGGATTTGTAAAACATTTAAAAGGCAAGGAGGTTTGTAAAATTGTAATTATCTTTTAAAAAGAAGGTCAGACGTTCTTATATTTTATAACTTTAGTTTCTTTTCTTGCATCTTGTACATTTTTACTTTCTTTTTCTTTTACATTTGACTTTACTATATGTAAAATTCTTGATAAATAATAAATACACACAGAGAGAGCGAGAGCCCACTTTCTCTTAAGTTCTCAGAGAGAAAGATGTTCAGATATGTACATTCCTTGGAGGAGGGGAAATTTATTTATTTTGACAAAATGTATACCTTTTGGTGTTTTCAAAAACACTGCTAAACACCAGGAATATACCCTGCTATATATATATACCCTGTTTTCCTGAAAATAAGACCTCCTCAGATAATAAGCCCAATCAGGCTTTTGGGTGCATGCGCTAAAATAAGCCATCCCCTGAAAATAAGCCCTCTCCAAAACATGGCAGCAGCCATGAGGTGACCACGCTCACCACCTCCTGCACCTCAAAAATAATAAGCCCTCCCTGAATATAAGGCCAAGTGCTTATTTCCCGGGTCAAAAGAAAATAAGACCCTGTCTTATTTTCGGGAAAACATGGTACTTAAAGAGTGGAAGATTTTTTTTCATCTGGATAAATTTGTCACCAATGCAAAAGGTTATCAACTTGGACTCAGCAAGTTATGTGTATTCCTACTCTTTCCTCTAAGCCAGGAGTGCTAAACTCATGACTCGGGGGGGCCCTTTGCTAAACCAGGGGCCGGCCCAATGCTGGTTTAGCAAAAGGGGGGAATCGTAATACATCACGTGATGACGTGATACCGTGGGTTTGACACCCCTGCTCTAAGCAATGCATCTTCCAGATCAGTTCTTCTGAACTAGGTTAGCAATAATAATGTTTGTTCTTATTATTGATTCTGGTTTTTGATTTTTTAAAAATAGACTATTAGGAGTTCTGAACATTCAACTCCTGGAAAGGTAGATATACCCATTACAACTTGGAACCCATTTCTAATTATCTTTTGCAATGAAGTTATTCTTTTATTCTTGAAGTACCCTGCAATATTAGATGGATATCATATATAAAGTAGGCAGAAAGTGAAAATGATAACCAAACACCATTATGGTAAAGTCTGAATAAGAATTGTTCAAGAAACTGAGAACCTACAGTTCAAAATCTTTTCATCACTATTCAAAATCCTTCACAACACTCTACAAAAGATTTCAGAAGAATGCCTGGTACTTCAAAATGCTTATTCCCTCAGGAGGCACTGAACCGTACAATGTTTTCTTCTCCTTGCAACCTTTTCATAACTCAAAACAATAAACATTAAATAATCTTTTATAGGCTTTACATGAACACCTCATAATGTGTGGGAAGCATATTAGCAGCCAGCACAAGAACTAAATGAATTCTGAGTAATCCTTCACAACAAAGTTTAACTATTAAGTCATTTTGGCAACTTTCTATTAGAAAAGTGAACCAGAGGTGTCCTAAACCTCAGTTATTTAGCTTAGTAAATAGTAATTAAATGCCACACAGAGCAGAACTCCAAAATAAAACTGTGATCGCTCACAAATCTCTCTCATACCTGTGAATATTTTGAGAAGAAAAGCTTTATGAAGAGAGAGAAGACACTCATTAAAAATGGCTGTGGCTTTTCTGGTGGATCCAGAACTCAGATGCTGACCAGCAAGAAACTCAGATGCTGACCAGCAAGAAACCAGCAACTAATTTTTCTGGATGATCACGATCAAGTCAGTTTACACATCACAGTCTAAGATTAATAATGTGAGAAGTTTCATCCACAGCATGCTCTCCCCAGCAAGTGCCACTCAAATCCATGAGTTTTAACAGAAAGCTGACAGTTGCCACTAACAATCACTCTAAGGTGTGAATAAACATGGTAAAACAAGTTTTTTTCAATTATTTGACAATAATTGCATGCATTATCAAAACATTCATGTTTAAACTGCATCAATGGTACACTTTTTCAGTCTGATGCAATGCATGTTTTACTTGGAAAGAAATCTCATTTAGCACAACGAGCCCTTGGTAGAAATATAAATATTCAACCATGATTGTGCAATTAAAACTAAACAATAATGAGCCAATCTATTCACTTAAAACAACTTCTCTTGTTTTGCAAATTTGTTTCAATGTTCATTTTTTACTCACAAGATGGCAGTGTAAAATTATCCTTATAATAAATTAGTTGGCAAAACGTTATACAATTTGTTTCTTTCAGAAATATTCAAGCTTATATGCCAAATGGCACTGGCTAAAATTTTCTGAACAACACTCTAAAAAGCCTTCCTCTTGGTTTTAGAAAGTAATATTGATGTAAGTAACGGAGTCACAAGAAGAGGATTAGAGTCTCTATAATAGGACAGAGGTCATTACGAAGCAAATGCTCCATGGAAGAGCTCTAATTTAACTAGCTCTCTCTCTCTCTCCACTAATAAGACGCATTTATTAACTAAATGCAGGCATGAAATTAGGGATGTAAACAGAAGCAGCAAATAACATAACCTCTGGTTCATAAAGTTAACTGACCAAAAAGAAGCAAGTGGTACAAGGAACGAAGATTTTAAGAGATTCTGACATTTGCTTTCTATCGCCAAACCTGTTACACAGCAATCCAAGCAAAACTCCTGAAGAGACAGTGCTGCAAGTAGCTCTTATGGAAACAATTGTCTTTAATACACCAACGCTATATTCCATAATACATTGGGGAGAGGGGGCTTAGAAGGCGATTTGAAGTAAGGGCCTTCCCGAAGCTCATAGAAAGCCTAAGGTAAACAATGCATTCTATTCACCAACTCAACAAAGGAGCTTTGCTTTGCAACTGACAAAAAATATATATATCAAACAACGCAAAGTGATAAAGAAGAAAATGAGTTGCTGTTTTAGTAACTTTTACTGTATTTGAATGCACGTTTTAAGAATACGCGGGAGCCTTTTCAGGGGAAAACTGCAACGGGAGAGTGTGTGTCCTTACTTGACGCTTTGCTATGGCTCTTTCAGTGCTTCGATCGGATCTAATTAGCAAAGAATTAGAATCAGAATTTGCCAGGCTGCGCCTCTTGACGGGAGAGTAAAAGTAACGGACCGCGTCACTTTAGGATTTTGGGTTTCTGCTACATGGCGCCAGATGGGAGCATGCCCTTGCTGCAGAAAAAAACGGCATTAGGTTGGGTTTAGGACACCAGAAAAACAAGTTCTTCGGGTTTTTTTTCATCAGTGGACCGCTTGTGGTTAAAGCTAGTAGTTCTTTGGCAAGAGCAACCGACGGAGCCATGCGGGACTCTCAACTTTCTTTCCTTTTTTAAATCCCCAGCACTGAGCTATTCAAGGGACCTCCGTCCAAAAAAAATAAAATATTTTACTTCCGAACCTTCGAAGATCCACAGAAAAGAAACCATGATTTATTTTAGAACATCGTATCTTTCTCTCTCATCTATTACGATTATGATTATTTTTGCAAGAGGGAAATTCTTTTCAAGGACTTTCTCTGCTTGTTGCAACCAGAGTAAGAGGTCCTAAGCCTTGACTGCCATCCACTCCTCCCTCCGAAAAACCCAATACCGAACAGAAAACAAATGAAAAAAAAAGAAGAGGCTGGAAATCTCTTGACAAGAAGAGTGGAAACACACGCACGCGGCTTCCCCAGAAGGACCAGCTAAGCCACACACCTTGCGCCTGCGTTTCCATTGTCCCGCCGGCACTTCAACGGCAGCGCTTCACCGCGAAGACCAGCGGAGGGATCCGCGTCCGCTTCGACGCCGCGATTACTCCTTCTGGTGATCATCGGCGGCTCCGGCTTCGATGCCTTTGCCGGTGCTCTGAGGCAGCGCCACCTGTCGGTCTTTTGCCCTCTCTGCCATAAGACCTCTGGTTTTTTCCCCTCTCTGTGCGGAGGAGGAGAGGCGGCGTTTTACGTTTCGCGAAAGCCAAACTGTTTTTCTTCCTTTACCCGATGCCGGATTTAGGCATGAACTAAACAAACTACAATTTAGGGGTTTACAATTTTCTCTTGATTTCGAGTTTACAATGAACAGAACTTTTGAGAGCAGATCCCAGAAAAAAAAATATTTTTCACCTTATTAGGTACACGTTTTCAATTGGAGGGGGTGACAAGTTAAAATTTTTCCACACACCTTTATGGTGCCGTTTTTTAACAAGGAGCTCACCAAATCTAAATTCAACACTGCCTTTACCTACTCGGACCTTAGCGTGAGCAGTTTTTTCCATGGAGCTGTCCCTTACTCAGTTATACGAATTGTTACTGCTATTTCAATCTTAAATCTGTTAGCCAGTTTGAAGTTTTATTTGCTGCTGCTGCTCTGTTGTTTGCGTGTGGTTACCTTCTTGCTCTGTGGCAGTTAGTTAGCAAAAATACCCAATGTTATTATTGCCTTGCCTTTTCATAGATTGTATATCTAAGCACTTTCTAGAAATCAATTTCTAGGCCATTGGGATTCAGCAGCTGAACAGAATAGGTTTGAATTTAAGGAACAGATGTTCATACATGCAGTAAGTACTAAATGATTAATATAGTACTGGTGGCTTATTAATACTAAATCTAATACTAATCTAATACTAATCATACTAAAACATAGTTCACAAAACTACAGTGGTGGGGATGATGGATCATGCTAACTCTCAAACAAGTACCGGTATGCTATATTATAGTTTAGTAAATATAAATTATAGTGAAGCAGTACATGGTAAACTATGCATTGGTATCTTGTAAATATAGCATAAGTGTTTTCCTTGATTACAGCCTCTAACTTCTGAGATAATATATGTAACACTTTTTCTGTACAGTCAGATACTTTTAAAACTAAGACCAAGAAAATTAAAGAAACCTGGCAAGTTACAAAATGTATATCGGCTCCTATTCCCTCCCCCCCTTCGCTTTCTTACTTTCTAAGCTACCCAATGTCTTCTTCACTTTAGGCATCTGAAATTACCGTTATTTAACTGAAATTTGCTCACAAACCAGCTTTAAATCTGAATTTACCTATGAATTATGAATGGCTTTCTTGAATGAGTTGACCCTTTTTATAGTTAGTCGTTTTCTCTGTGTCACAAAAGAGAAATTGGTCTGCAAATTATTTTGGAAAGAAAGATTGTGGATGAGTTTCCCATACTTAGAAATGAGATGCAAATTACCAATTGTAGAAGGATAATTGAAGACTGTGATTGCAACATAGTGCAATATTGCATACTGCTTCTCTTCCATATTTGGGAGGGTGTATATGTGTGTGTGTGTTTGTGTAGGTTTTCGTAGGTTTTCACGGGTATAGGTATGCAAGTCTTGGCGTATTCGGGTCTTTTCCCGTGTAAGATTGAGAGTA
>JANHFT010003343.1:29684-39768 GCA_032467955.1 Pseudoxenodon macrops | reverse complement strand
TCGGCGTGGGGGGGGTGGGGTGGGCATAGCCATCCAGGAGTGAGATTGGGGATTCTCTGAACTGCACAGAATCTTAGCTAGAGGTTCTCCCGAACCCCTGCAAACCCACAGCAACCCACCCCTGAAACACCTCTAATGCTGAAAAAGTGAAAGAAGAAAGAAGAAGAAGAATGATCGGCAGCATGATGAATGGACTCAGTTACAGTGAAAATGGAAGTACTTTTGTAACATCTGAAGAACCAGGATCGAAATCAGGTAGGACATCTGTCTATGTAGTCAATAAGAGTCAACGGTGACTTGATGGCATATAAGCAATCAATCAATTGAAGAAAAGACAACATAAGAAATAAAAAAGTAGTTAACCATTTAAAACTCAGTGCCAGGTAATGACTATTTAACAGCAGAAATTATTCAAACAAGCAATAATAGAAAATCCTGGTTCTGGTCTTCTCATTGATCTGATTGCAATGTTTACAAAAGATTAGACCTCAGCAATAATGATCCCCATGTAAAAAAAGGAGAGAGGAGATTTACCAGCTAATTATCATCAAATCAGTTTATTTATTAAGTATCATCAACAAACCATATGCAAAACATCTAAAAAATAAAATTGGTGGAATGGCTGAAAGCAGAATCAATGCAAAGAAACAGGCCAGCTTAGAGCTGATTTATCTCCCAGATCAACTTTTCATTCTACAACAAGGAGAGACGTATGCGACTAGATCAGGTGTTAAATTCATGGCCCATGGGCCAGATGTGTCACGCACTGGCCACGCTCACCCCCATTTTAGCAAAGGGGAAAAATCATAATACGTCATGTGATGACAACATAATACCCCGAGTTTGACACCCCTGGACTAGAGCAAGATGTTTTATATGCTGTTTTTTTTTAGATCAGCCTTTTCTTTTCTTTTTAATACTGGGCGCTGTTGGGTCATGTTTCAGAGATATTTCTGAAAATGATGATATTAAAAAATTCTGATATATAAACAGAGAAACAGAATGACAAAGATGGACATAAAAAACAAACAAACAGTGAGAGCAGAAGTGACTTCCAATTTCCTGCCACGTTCAACATTCAATTTCCTTGTGATAATCTGGGAGGGAACACTGAAAACTCCCTTCCCTTCCCAGCAGGCAGATAAAAGGCTGTTGCTAGGTGAGGGAAGGAGGGAGGGATTATGAGAGTGACAGGAAAACTGACACAGAATGTTGAAATGAAGATCACAGGAACTCAGCAGTAGCCCAGCAGCCAAACAGCAGCCATAGTACTGAAGCAGTCACAACTTTCCCAAATTTCATTCCCTCAAAAGTCATGGGTCCCAAATTTTGGATACATTCTGTAAGTTAGCACATTTGAGATACCTTGGTTCAAAAACTGTTGCCCTCTGACACATCATTTCACTCAGTTAAAGGTCAGGACAATCAGTGTTTTAGTAGTACATAGATCAAGAATTATGCTATGGGACAAACTTGCTAATTCTGCATTTAAATAGGTGTCTATTGCTTCTGATATATAAGCTTCACAAAATGTCTGAGTTAAAAATCTGATTCATCTCAACAGGTTATTTAAGCAAAGCAATTCAGTAAGTGGAATGGGACAAGGTTGCAAAACAGAACCATTGCTATTTAACTTCTATATAACTTCTTGGTTGACCATCAAGACAATAATGGCTTTTTTATATCCAAATCTTGCTCACAGATATGTATCTATGTTTATGTACATCAAAGATGTTATTTTATTTCAGATCTTGTTTGAATTAAAAGGGCTTTGAGGTCCCTTGACATTTGTTGAAAGGATGAAGAATGAGTAATAAATTATGGAAAAAAAATCTATTTTTTTCAGGGGTGAAATTCTACTGGTTCGGCCCGGTTCGCTGGAACAGGTAGTAACAAATGCTTCTAGTTCGTGGACCTAGTAATAAAAAATGCTTTTAAAAAGTAAAAAAAAAAAGTTTCCAACGATCAGGCAACACAGTTGACTGTCACAGCTGATGAACCTTTTAAAAACTTTTTAAAAGCATTTTTTACTACCTATTTGCCCAAACTGGTAGCAAAAAAGTACTTTAAAAAGTAAAAAAAAAAAGGTTCCAACTATCAGCTGTTTGACAATCAGCTGAGCGGGGGATCGGAACCTTTAAAAAAAACTTTTTAAAAGCATTTGTTATGACCCATTCCCCCAACTGTGATTCTGGGAGGTTCCTACTTGTTGCAGGGGGCATTTTGTGTGAAGTCCAGCTGTTTCTGCATTGTGTGTGGGTCAGTTGTGTGTGACTCAGTTGTGTGGCTTTTGTGTTGTTTATATGTGATGCATGAAAGTTGGTTTTTGAGCTCACCCGGTCACATGATCATGACCACCAAGCCACGCCCACCCAGTCACATGACCACCAAGTCATGACCACCAAGCAATGCTCATAGAACCGGTAGGGAAAACTTTTAGATTATTTGAATTACAAACTTTGACTCATGTATACCCAATATATAGCAAATAATCCTGGATTTATAGACTCCGCTGATGGGATACAAAGAGCCCTCTTGTTAGCCTCTTAACTATATTTGATAGCTCTAAATTTAGAATTTCAGTGAAATTAATAATGTTTCTTGGACTCCTGCCATTTAAATGTAGGGATTTAGCCTTTCAAACACCATAATATTATTCTTAGTTTTTAAGTTATTCTTAGTTCTAAGTATTCTTAGTTTAGCATTAATAGTAGTATCTTAGAATACTATACCTCTATGCAAGGAAAACTCATCAAAATGTTGTTTGATCATTTCTAGTTTTGCTTTGTATTGTTTTTAAATGCTTGTCTTTGATTGAAATAAAGTTGAATGTATCCATGAATAATTATCATAGTGTGTAAATTATCTGTTCTTGATTGGCATTGAGTTTCATAAACAGGAATGCAATTACCGCTATCCTCATGTCATAAATACAATTCATTCCAAAGCAGATTGGATGATATGTCACTATCGGATCTAAAGATTGGTATAGACAGCATATTCAAAATAGGAACAAGATGATACAGAGTTGTTTGTGGAAGCACACAACTGAAGAACAATATAAATTAGCACCCATTTGATTCTGTGCTTTGATTCTGATCAGAAAAATTAAACTTACCACACATCTATCTACACTGCTGTTCTGAGAATAGTGGTCACAAGTTCATTATTCTTAAAGAATTTAGCTTAAAGAATTTAGCTTCATAAGGGTGGTCTCACCCTTATGAATTTCATACTGCTGAAGGAAAAAAATAACTTTTATACAGATGGTCACACATTCTATAAGTTTCAGTTAGTGTCATTTCAGTTGCACCCACTGATTTCCATCTCTACTTGCAATTCCATTCAACCAGAGTCAGGAACTATCAATCAACATTTTCTTTTCTGGATTTATTCTTCAGCTTATTAGCTCTCATCCAGTCTATCATAATAAAGCTTATCCGCTTTTCATCACTTTTCCTGTTTAAATTGTGTAACATATTGATTTGGGATTTACTGAAAGTTAGCTGTATGCTAACTATTGTTGTGGATTATTGGAATAAAGAATCCTTCTTGTGTTCCCTCACTTGGACTGACTAATACATAATGGTCAAATTTCCCAGGTACCTTCATACCTTCAAATTTTTCATTTAGTATAATAATTTGAAGACAGTCTTAGTTTGAAATATAGTTTAGCACATCTAACGGTGCGTGGGTACTGTTTTTATGAGAAGATAGAAATAACTGTTCTGAAACACTTGAAGCAATTAATTATTACTATTCAGAACTGCAAATGCATATTTCTTTGTAATTGCTTTTAAATTATTTAATTCTGCTCATACATTATTTATCAGGCACTACATACAAACCCAGCCCTTACACTCAAGGAAAGAAAAGAATGTTGAAAAATAAATCCCATTGAAATCATTGTATTATTGTTATTATATTATGCATATAGAAATATATAGCATAAAGGTAGTTCATATAATTTATTAAGTCTTGCAAAGTTGAAATCCTATGGTGCTCAGAAGAGAATGCCAGGTGTCTCCGAAATAAAAATCCAATTTTGGAGACTCAGTCTTACAGTCAGATTTCTTTTTTTTCCCCTGTCATCAGAAAGGCTGGCAGTAGACAGCAGAAAAATAAGTCATGCTGAAGTCTGGCCAGAGAATGTGTTGAAAGGGGTCATCAAGAGGCATGCAGTATATACCAGCTGGCCTTGGAACTGAAATAGATTTATTTCTTCCTATCCTTCAAGGTCAAGGCAAACTAGGCAAAAGGAAAGAGTAAACTCTTACAAAACGCTTCAGTTGGATGTCAATTTAGAACTTCATCAAACAAGCTCATAACTGCAAGACTCCCTTCCCCTTAATTCACATACTAATTCTTACTACATTACTAGCATTTAAGAGTCTTTAAAATCATTATCTTCTAGGCTCTGATTTATCTGATATCTATTCACAAACCAGGGTAAAAATAAAATAATGTTATTAGATTTCTAATTGTCTTAGAACAGTTCAAAAATATTTGCAAGTATAGAAGCTAAGGAAGCAGAATTTTATTGTCAAAAATCAGTTCATAAAATATTTTAAATAGTATTCATGAACAAAACAAATAGAATAGAATAGAATAGAATAGAATAGAATTCTTTATTGGCCAAGTGTGATTGGACACACAAGGAATTTGTCTTTGGTGCATATGCTCTCAGTATACATAAAGTACAAGATATATTTGTCAAGAATGATAAGGTGCATCACATAATGATAGTCAGATAGGATTTTTGGAAGGAAATCTTAGCAATAGCCATTCTAGCTAGGGAATTCTGAGAATTGGTGTACAAGACTGGAAGTTACCATGGTTGGGAAATATTGAGTGTGGCCAGTGGTATAAATCTGGTACTTAAACAAAACTACACCATTCAGTGTGGATAGATATTCTCTTATTATTGTCTTGCTTATTTTAACTTATATTCTTATTCTGTCTTCTACAATACTGCTTTTGATAGATGGACTATTTTTCTTTGTGTAAAAACAGATGCAAGGAAGGAATTAATCCTGTACTAGTCTTTACAAAGTTACTTTCCTCACTTCATTGAAAATTATTACCAGCTATGAACATTAATGATTGCATTAAAGTTTTTACTTATATACAATTCAAAAGCAACAATGCTTGCATCAGCAGATATTATTGGTTAGGGTGAAACAGGAAAATCACCACCTGAATAACTAAGCAGTGAATTAGAAATGGCCACAATTAAAGGTGTGCAATATAGCAATTCAGGTAAGGAGTCAAGGGTTTGTGCAAACCCTTGACTCCTTACTAGGTAGATAAAAACAGTCATGGAACATTTGTACATGCTACTGCCATAGCAAGTGAGAGGGGAGGAGCACTTTCATAGCAGTAATGTATGATCAAAAGCATTCATGTTTTATTTCTCCTCTTAGGCCCTTGAGGATAGTGTTTCCCCTTTTAATATCATGGAACCAGTTCAAGTCCTTATGGCACCCTGGAGTCCTATGGGATTCAGTTTTACACCACCACTACCAGCACAGGGCACATATTCATTTCTTGGACACTCACCTGCTGTCAATTTTAACCACTGCCTGCATTATTAGTATTGAACTCATGGAAGTATATGATTTTCATTGACATGAGCTGTTAGTGTAGATCTGTCTTGTCTGGGCTGGTACACATGTCACCAGTTTGGGTTGACATTCTTGGCCCTCACCACAAGGTCTTTTATGGGGAACATTCCGTATACATAAGCGAGATAGAAGGTTGCTCATCAGTGAAATACATCCAACCTAGTGTTACCCTGCCAATCTTTAATTCTGTGATAAATTATGCTTTGTTATTCAAAACAACAGCTTTGCTTCTATAAGAACTTTCTATTAAAACAAAAGACTTATCCATATATTTCCACATTGCCTTTTCTAAAGGATTGCAAGCAGTCTGCTAAGTTCACAGATAATGAATAGACCAGGTAGAGATTTGAGATTACTAGGAGAGTTGTGCAATTTCGATCAATCATCCTGTTGGTTTTCAACCTGTTAGAAGAAACCTAGCCTTGGGTAGTGTTTATTGAAACATCATGTTATTGTTTCTTTCTTCTTTAGTTTTATATTATTACTAGACAACCTGTGTACCACTGAGTGATCGTTTCAATCATATTTTCTTTCCTAAATAGAGAAACAGAACAGTTAAGCATCTATTGAGATTCTCAATCATCCAGATCATGGGTGTCCCAAAGGTGTTTTTTTTCAAGAGGCAACTAGACTTTCTGGTTTCTCTTTGAAGATATTTTGCTTCTCATCCAAGAAGCTTCTTCAGCGCTGACGAAGCTTCTTGGATGAGAAGTGAAATGTCTTCAAGGAAAAACTAGAAAGTCTAGTTGCTCCTTGAAAAAGCACCTTTGGGAGAATGGTTAAGCATGGGCAAAAGGGGAGTGGAAGCAACTATGCCAGCTTTCTCATTAAATTTCCTTATGGGAAGCTGGCTTGGGTCATTGGAAATCTTCCTGCCCTGCCCAGCTCTGCTGGCAAGTAAAGAAAAAGGGATTGCCAAAACTGCCCCAAAACTAAAAAATGAAACTTCATTGAAAATGAAGATCATGTGACTGCAGCAGCAGCCCAGCAGTGCAGTAACAACTTCTCCAAATGTGGACTTTGGACATATTCTGTAAGTTAGCACATTTTGGGGTACTCTGGTTTAAAAATTGCCGCCCTATGATGCATCATTTTACCCAGCTAAAGGTCAAGACAATGAGAGTTTTAGTAATATATGGATTTTAGTTATCTGTGTGTGTATCTTTGATTAAAAAACAACAACTGTTAAGCCAAATTAATAATTGGCAAAATTTCTTCTCAAGACTGTTAAACATTAGCTTACTCATCCCTATATCAATGCAAGGATTAAGAAAAAAGTACTCCCAAGATTGTAATGATGAAGGGAAAGAAGACTAGCAATCAAAAACATGACCCTACGTGTAAGTTTTGGTAATAAGTAAATAGCATTTGAAAATGAACTGGCAATCTTCAATCAAGATCAATTGACCTATTGAAAATCTCCACCAGATTTGTGGGCAAAAAAATTAAAGATGTGATTTATCAAGAACTTTTTCTTTTTAAATAATCCCCTCAGGAAAAGTTCTTTCATAATGTCTTCTCTTGGAATTAAATTAAAACAAGGAAAGCCAATGAGGCTACAGAATAATAGAGAGATGATTGAGGAAAGCAGCAAAGCATACCAGACCATAGCTTCCTCGGCTGCCTTGTAGCTCAATACATAACAAAAATATTACTGTCCAGCAATTAAAATGTCTTCAAATGATATAATGCAAATGTCTCCTCTAAAAACAATATCTAAAGTAAATGTTTAATTCATTACATTGAATTAAAACACATCAAGAGTTTCATCTGAAGTCTGTTTTTAAGACCCGATTTGCAGTAAGCAGCCTCTGTGTCCTTCTTTGTTTGGAGACCAACCAGCTGGAAATGATTGCTAGAATCGAGGCAGATAAACTGACAGCATAATCTGTAATACACCTCTTAAATGTGTACACACATATACAAACATTCAGATCTGCTAATGAAGATAAAGAACTAGTATAATATCAAGTAATTAATCAATTGGAAACTTTTCTTTGAAATTACTAATACGGCGTCAGGAAATTCAAATGCATATACAGTATAAACAAAGTACTGTATATACACTGTTCTACCTTATTCTTTAAACACAGCAATTATTTTATGGCATTAAAAAAAATCCAGATTAATTTCAGAGAGCTGTTGGGCACAGCAAGGTCTTTTTTATGAGGAGCCATTAGTTGTTTGGATGCATCATCTTATTTGATGGACAAATCAGATGAGAGATTTTCATTAGGCTTTTGTTTATTAACCTCCAAATCATATATTCCAGCTGCATAATGCACTGGTAATATCTCTGAAATGTAAGATGCAGTGTGATATTATTGAGTAATTTAAACTGGAATGATGTTAAGAAAGACACTGTGAGAAATAAAGAGCAGAAGGTCCTGGCATGATAGCAGGCATAATATTGGATCCATTAACACTGTGAATGTCCTTTGGGGAACTGGCAGTCTGTCACTTTGGCAGGTGCAATCATTATTTAACAAAATGTCCTAACATTCCTTACATTGCCCAGATTTGTATTTTAGCACATTCATCCATCCACTTTCAGCAGAGTAGTCTCACTGTAATAAAAAGGAACAATGCCAGTACTTTTCTTGTGGGTTTTTATTACTCAGGTGACACAAGTGTTAATTTTATTACTATGATTTAGTATCATGATTCCAAAATGTATGTCTTGAATGTGATGGAATAAGATGGGCCAACTATAAAAATGTTTTGAACTCAAAGACCTACTGTGAGAGATGAGAGCATCAATAAAAATAGAGATTTACAATCCCTCAATGCATTATTAATATGCATAGTGATACTCCTTAAATATGTGATAGCATTTCCAAGTATAATTATGTTGGAAGAAAGATTGACTTAAGAGCAAGTGGATAATATATAAATGATGCCTCACCTCAACCTTTCTCTTATTTTTATTCTTTTAATTGCTGCAGAGTGTTGACTCAATTCTAGACAGCGAGTCCTTAAGGATAGGAAGGATCATAATGCTGGCCTCCATACAGACACACACTTTCTACATCCCTCCTTGCCTCCCTCTTTCTCTCTACATTTTTGTATGTATTCATGTGTGTGCATATGTCATGCTCATGCCCATTATGTAGTCAAAAAACAATATGAATGTTTTTGTCAGAGCCTGACAGCAGTCATGTCCTGTGCTATGTTCCAGTTATAAAAGGAAACACTTCTCTATCTGGAGGTGGATACAACAGGAATATATGTATCTACATATGAGTTGGAGTGAAGGAAAAAGCACAATACTCCAACAAAGCAAAGATGCCTGGGGCAAAATTGCCTTCTTGAATGACATGGAAGAGTAACTGGAAGAGCTGAGGAGGAGGGAGCTGATTCAGAAGTTCAAGTGGTCTTAAATTGAAGGGAGGGAAGCACTGCCAAGCAGCCACACCAATTTTTGCAGCTGTACCAACAGCTAATCAGAATTGGTAACAAACCTGCGCCTTCTCTCCCAGAAGATGGAAAAAGTGCCAACATTATAAGGGCAATTGAGACCAGACCAAATGATACCTGAACAAAAAGCATGGAAAATGCCAGATACTGTAGCAATCAAGGCAGCCAAACCTAGGGATTGAAATTAAAACCTCCTATAAAAGGGGGAGAGGAAGAAAAGTTAATAGAAACTCATAGAAACGGTAGGTACAGTCAAAATAAACCTGAAGAATGCACAGTAAGTAAGTTTTAGAAAAGAAATGAATATAACTTCAACTATATTTCAGAGAAAAAAAATATTTTGAACAATAAGTTCAATTGTTTGACAAATCTGTGACTTTGTCAAGTTTCCTAGTCTGTGGCCTAAACTCTTTCCCCAAAAGAACTCATTATAATGCCATTATGAATACAGCTGAATAGGTATGTCTTTCTGCTGATTCAGTTCCTATGTGCATGATGGATAGATGAATAGATAGCACTGGGATTTTTAAAAAAAGGCTTGGGAAGTTCAGGTTGCAAAGTTACCAAATTCAGGTTTGATAGAGAGAGAATGATTTCTAACTATTGGTTTTGCAGGATTGTGATCACTTGATTCTTTCTGGACTCTTTTGGGATTCTGGTTATCTCATTATTGCCTCTGGGATCTTGACTTCCCTTTTACTTAAGACTTAAGATTGAGTAAGTGAGTTATTTCAGGTTCCTGGTTCATTTTATCTTGCACAGCAAGCTCTTTAACCCAATCACAATACAGGTGGGAAGTAGCTATGAACAAAAAAAGATGGCATCTTCTAAGATCATAAGGAGGATATCATCAGACAAAACAAAGTTTATCAGATTGGACATATCAGAAGCAGCTTTTTAACATGTACTTAGACCAGAGGTGGGTTTCAGCAGGTTCTGACCAGTTCTAGAGTACAGGTAGTGGAAATTTGGAGAAATTCTGAGAACTGCTAGCAGAAATTTTAGAGTAGTTTGAAAAACCGGTAAATACCACCTCTGACTGG
>JANHFT010003343.1:2185-26696 GCA_032467955.1 Pseudoxenodon macrops | reverse complement strand
TTGATTCTACACGGGAAAGAACCCGAACAACAAAATACCTACATACAGGCACCCGTGAAAACCTCAAAAAACAAATAGTATATATATACCACTGTAGATCAAAATCTTCACCTTGCTAAGTCATTCTTCTCAAGCTGAGAAATGAGCCAGCTTTCTTCAACCTGCCATCCTTCAGAGCTTTGGACTTCAGCATCCATCATCCATAAACATTAATAGACCAGCTGGGACACATGGAGCTGGAATCCAAAACATCTGAAGGCTGTCTGGTTGTGAATATGGATTGGGATTTAAACAATGTAATCTTAAATCCAACTTAAAATGTCTTCCTTTCTAGCTTAATCAATTTATTGAGACAAGCTATTGTCTGTTAAAACAAGCAGAAGGTATGCAGAGACTCAGATGACCAGTTAGACCCCTTACAGATAGCCTGAGATGTTTGCTGAGAGTGATAGAGAGTCAGTACAGAGTTGTGATTAGAATAGTCTTAAGGCTGAAAAACATGTGACTGTCCAGATATTGCTTAATTATGCAGGAAGTCCTCAACTTACAACCATTTGTTTAGTGATGTTCTAAGTTACAACGGCACTGAAAAAAGTGACATATGACTGTCTTTCACACTTGTGACCATTGCAGCATCCCCATGATCACATGATCAAAATTCAGCTGCTTGGCAAGTGGCATGTATTTTTTTCAGTTCAAGTGTCCCAGGGTCATGTGATTTACCTTTTGCAGCCTTCTGAGAGGCGATGGGGAAGCCAGATTCACTTAACGATCATGTTACTCACTTAAGAACTGCAGTGATTCAGTTAACTATGTCAAGAAAGGTTGTAAAATGGGTCAAAATTCACTTAAGAACTGTCCTACTTAACAATGGAAATTTTGGACTCAGTTGTGTAGTATGTCGATGGACCACCTGTAGTTCCTAAGTTCCTAACCCTAATATCCCAACAACATCTGGAGGGGTAATTGCTCCCTGCTCCTAGAACAGGGGTCAGCAACTCTGGAGACGCATGTGGCTGTTTCATCCTTCTGCTGCGGCTTCCTGTCTCCAGTTAGCTCCACAGTTGATAGGGCTTTCAGTTAGGATAGGTACAGGAAAAAGGACGCCACGCTAGGAGGAGACTCTATGGTGGGGGGAAACTGGACTTTTGGTTGGCTCAAGAATTGAATGGGGGGCTTCTGGTTAGGGCATTTGTGACTCTTTGAGTGTTTAAGTTTGCTGACCCCTGTCCTTGAATAATCAATAAAACGCTAAAGTTTTCTGTTTGAATAATAACGCAACCCATTTGGATGCGCATACTTTTTAATGTATTATAGAATTTATCTTATCTTTATGTTATTCACAACACCGCTAGTGATTTTTCTGTGTTTGTTTGTTTGATTGATAGTCACCAAAGGAATCAATGCAATTTGGGCTGAGCCTCACTTTGAACAAAGTGGGGGACGGCAGAGGCATCTCATTCATTACATTAGTGCACTGATGGTTTATGATGCCATGTTTCATCAAATGTTCCCATTTTACCAAGGATCCACCATCTGAGTGAATTTAATCAATGTGGAAATAAATTTAAAAATATTAAGTTAATAATCTGGACCAGTTTTACATTCAAAGCAGATGCTGTACTCCTCCACGCATCTACATCTTCATATTCCAATTTTATTACATCACTATTGGGGGAGGGGGAATTGGGAGGAAGGCACCCTATGCTTTTAACTTAGTAGGAAAAAATCCCCATGATATTTAGCAGATTAAAAAGTTTTACAAAAAAGTAGAGAAGCAAAGTAGGACAAAGCATTCAGTGTTGCTTCTTACCATTCTATTGCATTGTGCTTTCTTCAGTTTCTTCAGTCCAAAGTTTTATTTGCTTTAAAAATAATACAGACAATACCCTGATTGTTATAATATGCAGTTGCCCACTAATATAAAGAGGGCTTTGATCTGTCATCTTTTATTCTTTAAAAAAAACACACCTCAGTAACACATGAGTAAACATGGCATGTTTTATTGTTCTGTATAGGTTAGCTGACAAGGGACACCATGTGGTTGGTGTGGAAATTAGTGAAAGTGCATTGAAGGACTTTTTCACAGAACAAAACCTTTCATTTTCAGAAGAAATAGTTCCAGAAATCCCTGGAGCTAAATTATTGAAGGTAAGTATCGAACCCACTGTTTTCTTCATAGAAATGTAATTATGTTTATTTCTATAGCTTAGCCTAAATTTTTTATCAGTGGCCCAAAGTAGATACGTCTCTATTTGTTGATTTAAAATATGGATTCCTGCAAACTTTGGAATTAAAATAGCAACAATGAGGATGGGCATCATTAAAATACATGTAATGAAGTAATGATATTAATTATTCCAAAGGTAATATAGTAGGCAATTCATAGCATTAGGGTATTAATAATGAAAGTGGAATTAAAATCTATAATTGTTATTGAAAGAATATAATGTCTTGATGATAGAAGTGAACTCCTTGGTAAAAACTGTAAAATTCATCCCTGATTCTTCTTCTGAAGTTCCTTTACTTAAACTGAAATGTAAATAAACACCTTGCATGTTTAAGGCTAGGTAGTTCACTATTTTTAAGCATTATATATAATATATAAATATACACATTTATATCTATTAAAGCTCATCTTAAATGAAAATGAAAACATGCTATTGCTTTTATTATGTCAATACTGAATCATTTTAATACTTAATTTTGTTTTATGCCTATACAAACAGTATATCATTGCCACTAAGAAAATACAATTAATCATAAAATAAGATAGAATGTTTAAGTGTTAAAAACGTTAATTACGTTTTTGTTGCTTTATCTTTTTTATTATTATTATTATTTATTTTTCATTGTAGTGCACATCTCTGAATATTTGTCTCTATTGTTGCAATCTATATGATTTAACCAGGTAAGAAGAAATTAATACTGAATCTTTCCATACATTTAACATAGTTGATAGCTTTCAACTCTACCTGCTATGCATCTATGGGAAATCTTACTCTGGCTCAGGTGTGTATATGATGGGTAATGAGCTTTTCATGCCATGAAAATAGACATTGGCTGAGCTCACACATCATGCTAATATTTGGTAAATGGGCTAGATAATATATAAAGCAAAGCCAGGAATTTATCATCTTCGTGAGCACTGACATAATACAGGTAGCACCTGTATGACCACAATTGATCCCAAAATATATGTTGCTAAGTGAAACATTTGTTAAGTGAATTTTGCCCCATTTTACAACTTTTCTTGCTACAATTGTTAAGTGAATTACTGCAGTTATTAAGCTAGTAACATGGTTGTAAAGTGAATCTGGCTTGTCCATTGACTTTGCTTGGTAAACAGTTGTAAAAAATGATCGCATGACCCCGGGACACTGCAATCGTCATAAATATGAGCCGGTTGCCAAGCATCTGAATTTTGATCATGTGACCATGGGAAGGCTACAACGGTTGTAAGTGTGAAAAATTGTCATAAGTCACTTTTTTCAGTGCTGTTGTAACTTTGAGCAGTCGCTAAAGGAACTGTTGCAAGTCAAGGACTACCTGTATTGTGTAATGGTGCAAGTCTCTTAATTGATTTTAAAATATTTTGAAATGGCACAAAACTCACTAGTTCATTAAAGCTGATACTTTGTTACTTGTATCATAAGGTCTCATGCAAGAATTTTGACATTTTATAAGATCTAGTGATCTTAGCAGAGTTTGGGAATTTGTGAGAAAACTTAGTGAGGACTTCCTGGATGCCAGTTAGGGGTTTTGTAAGTGCTATGGCATATGTCATAATGCGTTTTGGGCTCACAAATGATCCTAAGTCAGAATGAATGCATGATATTATAGTGTGGCATTATGTGCAAATGAAGCAATTATATCAATTCATTTTCTGATTCTTGGATCATATCAAGCATATTGCAGTAAAATACATTCTCTCTAGTTATGTAAAACTTTCAGCAACCCTATCAAAGCTGTATCTTTAGGCTGCTTCTTGCTCATGTGAATTTTACCTTGTGTGTGTGTGTGTGTGTTTAATATAACATTGCTTTTCTGGTATGACTAAAAATAGTACTTATGATGTTTGATGTGACTTTTTCTCTCTCTTGCCCTGTAGCTCTGTCGCTGGTCGTTTTGATGGGATTTGGGACAGAGGTTCTCTAGTAGCCGTTAACCCTTCTGAGAGAGAACGGTCAGTAACTGGGAACTGCATTTTAGGTTCATGTCAGGATCTACGGTGTTGCTTGTTGAGGCCTTGAGTGCCAAGGAAATTGCTCTTTCTTCCTGAGTGATTAACTTGTTCCAGTCATTCTTTACCGGGGATACCTTTACTAAATAACTTTTGCAATATTAGATGAAATGATTATTTGGATACTTGACATAACAAGGTCATTATATTTAAATCACAAGCGCGCTGTCACAGGTAACATGTAAGGTGTGGTTAGGAATGGCAGCAGTACTGAAATACTTTATTTTTCTTCTACTGACATTCCGGCCCTAATAGGAAATGCAGTGCAGCATGTTAGTGCAATGAACCAAATATTCTGAATCCATCAAAACTTTGCTAATGTATATAACTGTTTGCTTCAGGGTTCGTTTCCCATCAGAACAGCTTGGTATCCAAAATAGCTTCTCTACAATTCCTTGACACTTTTCTCCACAACTGTTTCATTATCCTTTTAGCTCCTATATTGGGTATTGCTCACATCTGGACTTTTGGAGCATTTTGCTTTTTTAATTTAATTCTTAACCACCTTGGATGATGTTACTTGCTTCTGGAGATATTGGTTGATATCTCTAAACTCTGATCTTTGCCTTCTCTGGACAGTGCTACTTGTATTTCATTGCACAGGCTTAGTATAGGTAGTCCTCAATTTATGACCATAATTGAGGCCAAAATTTCTGCTGCTAAGTAAGATATTTGTTAACTGAGTTTTTCCCCATTGACCTTGCTTGCCAGAAGGTCATGAAAGGTGATCCTAGGACAGTGATGGCGAACCTTTTTCTTCTTGCATGCCAAAAATGGTGGTGCTGGCACACGCATGCACACATGCCAGCACACACACACACACACACCGTGTGCACTGTGCGTGCCCCCCCCCATTGGGCTATTTTTTGCCCTCCAGAGGGTGAAAAACAGCCCAATGGGACTTCCTTTTTGCCCGTTGAGATGTTTTTCACCCTTTGGAGGCTTCAGGGAAGCCTCCTGAATGCGAAAAATGATCCTACAGGGAAACTGGAAGTTCGGGAATGGACTTCCGGTTTGCTTGTGAGGCCGTTTTAAACCCTCCGGAGCCTTCAGGGAAGCGTCCTGAAGTCTCCGGAGGACGAAAAACACCCCTACTGGCAAACCGGAAGTCATTTCTGGTTTGCCCATTGGGTCGTTTTTTTACAGGGCAGCACCTCACGTGCCCTCAGAAGTAGCTCCACATGCCACCTGTGGTACGCATGCCATAGGTTCGCCATCACTGCTATAGACTATGCAAAAGAAGCTATCAGCCATCCCAAAAAGGAACAAAAAGAACCACTTCTCCAGCAGCAATCAACACCTAGATCAGATAAACTTATTATTATCAGACCAATAATCAAATAAACAATACCCCAATCAATAAACTACCAAAGAAGCCAACAGCAAACAGCCCAATCAAAGAATCTGTAAGATCATCCCCACCAACACTGACAGGCAAGCCACTAGAATATAAACTGACAGCAAACTGCACTGATGTTGTTACCTAGTTTGGGTAATGAAATGTCTGCAAGAAAACAAATAAGCTCGGAGAACACTAAGGACTCCTCATTTCATATAATGTGTGCAAAATATAATAATCTGGTTATTTGTGCCTTGGATGAGATTCTGTCCTGTCAATAGTTTTTTCCCCAAAAATAGTCCCTTCCAAAAATATATCTTGAGTTTTGGGCATCTGCAAAGTTGAGTCAGCAAACTTCAAGAAAAATTGCTGAACAAACAGCCAAGAATGAAACAATAGGCATGACAGGAAATGAATGGGCCACTTCAAAAAGGAGATCAACTTCCATCAAATGTTTATCCAGGCCTCTGACATGTTGTAGAGCAGATATAAAAGTTCAAAGAAATGATATCCCAGGCTGATGTGGGCAGGGAGGAGCCTTGACAATGAAAACTGTTTTCTGGCATTGGCATGGTGACAAGACTTGACATATATGCATTGCCTATGTCACAGAGGTCTGCTGCATTGCTCCCAAAATCACAAAGAAAGAGTTGGACTGTTTAAAATGCTCAGCCATAACTCACTAAATACTACTGACCAACAAAATAACAGTACGACTGGAAATTGTGGAAGATTTCTCTACAGTTCCTAATAAGAGGATAAAAAGATAAAGGGTTTTCTTAAAGGTTATTTATCCAAACTTATATATATATATGGGTCCTGCTCATGCTGACTACGGATCGATTAAGTAAAGAAGACTCTCCGAGCCATCCCCAACAATCTCACAGAGTGAATTTGGTGTTGGAAGACAGTTTTCTGGAAGGAAAATGGACGATGGAAAGGGTCATAAGGTAAGAATGATTCTTACATAATAGTCTATTCTTCATCTTTCCTCACAGCAAACTTCCTGTGGCATAGATTCCTGAAAGCTGGGAATAAAGCTAGGATGTTCACTGGCTTTCCATGGATGAGGGTGAAATCTGAAGCTGAATCTTGCTGGCTCTAATCCAACTCTTCAAACTTGTGCTCTTTACAATTAAAGAGTATATGGATGTTAAACTGAAATATATTTGGGAAAGTATAGCTATTAAATTCAAATAACATATACCTACACCAATTAAAAGTAGCTCCATTTAAAATTCAGCACACAGAACATTTAATCTTCATGTATCATTTTTTGTTACAGTTTACATGTCAACAAGATTTATTTTTAATACACATTTAGACAATAGATATTCTTTTGATTAATCGGGCTGCTGATTGAGTGCCGAATGTACATCTACAAATGTCCTCTAATAATTTTCTCAAGGATAATCACTAAATGTACAGTGTTTACAAATAACTAGTCTGCTTAAGTAAGATTTAAGCTCATAAGTAATGGTTTATTCTTGTAATTATATTGGGAATCTACGGCTTTGATGTATAGATTTTACAGATCTAAGGACTGTGCATCTGCCATTATACACTATTCTCTCTTCTAAGAAACGTATGACTGCTTTCCTGATTGACAGCACTCATCATCCATGAGAAGATGCCTAGATCACATATACTCGCACAAGTGATAAGTGTTAGTAAAGCTACATAAATCATCTTTTTTGGCAAGCATACACATGGTGCAAAGAATACTTTTTCATCATGTTTGGTGTAATATTTTTTCCCTCATGACATCTATTTGCATATATAAAAGAAAATTGACAACAACACCTGTGCAAAAATTAACCCTTTTCTATTGCTGCTGTAAACATAAGTTCCATTTAAACTATTTCAGGATCAAGGGTTGGCAATATAGCCCCCAAATGGTCTATTTGATAGTGTGCCCTTAAGATGAAGGGCATTTTTGTGGATTAACCTCACAGCAAGACAAATATTATGTGAGAAGCTTAGCATAGGGTCTGATGATTGCCATTGGTTTCAGTATAAAGATTGCTCACTATCCATGCAAAGTATATTTAAGAAACAGAGTTCAGTTATAAGACAAAAGGGATGTTTATTATTTCTGTGAGAATTTAACAAAAATAATGAAAAATACCAAAAAATAAGGCAACATAAAGTCTTTGATAGCACATATATAAATCCCAAGTCTTTAAATTCTACTTATGATCCCACAGACAGGTGGGTTCCTAATGGTTCGGTCCGGTTCTACCGAAACGTTAGTAACTTACCGGTATGGTTTGGTAGAACTGCTAGTAACCCAGACCTGCCACGCTCCTGAGCTGGTTCTTGGATTTTTAAAAGCTTAAAAGCTCTGTGCAAAGCGCCCACGTGTGGCTGCAGCACGCCCCTGAGTAAACCGGCAGTAAGAAGATTTAAAACCCACTTCTGATCCCACATCAATATGTATATTAGATTTGCCCAAGATGAGAACAATTTTGTCATTTTGGGAAAAGTAACTGTATATTTCTATACCTCCTGCTGTTTGAGTGTGTCCCTCTTGGAGCGAGTATGTGTGCCTATGCAGGAATTTTTCTTCTCTTCTGAATTTGATTGATACATGTCATTAGCAAGATCTGCATGCAGATATAGTAAGGGTTGGATGCCTTCGGGCAAGCTGTTTATCCCTAACAGCTTCAGAAGCATCTTTTGTTCTTGGAGACTGTTATTTTAGGATGCATATAGGATGACCTGGTTGTAAACAGGCAATCACCAAGAGACTTTGTTTCTTCCAAGAATTGGTAACATGTTGACTTCAACGAATGGTTTATACATTCTCTTAGTGTGTCTTTTGTCTGGCTTACCTATGAAAGGCTAATTAGTTGTCATTTTCTAATATGTATTATGACATGAAAATATTTCTAACAATAGTTATTGGAGTCAGTTACCTAGGGAGCACATCCTTGGATAGCTGTAGGCAAGGCAGAGTTGTTCTATTTTCCCCTTTCCCTGTCAGTCCCTACTTCATATATCTTCTCACTTTGTCAGATTCAACCCAGTTCTTTTCCAGCTTGGATTTGGCTCTCAGCCCACTTCCCCCGATATTACCAATATTGACATAGCTTTTTCCTGAGTCATTTTTTTTCTTTTTCTTTTTCTTTCCTCCTCCCTACCTGTCTTCCTTGAAGTCTGCTATCAAACTTGTCCTGACCAATATCAGAATAGAAATCCCACACAACTGCAGGAGAAGTCAAACAGACAAGTTGGTAGGATGCAGATATATGTTTTAATGTAAGCCCCTTGTACATTCTGTCAATTCTGTCAACATTGAATGCAAGATGTATGGTTTTGATCACAATGCTGCAACTGCCATCTTGCCTGTTTTAATCTCTCTTGCACTATTGCACTATATTTCAGGATTCAGGAATGGAGTAATAACTTCACACTTTGGGGAAGGAAAATGACTCAAACCTATAAATTGTTATTATAGTGGACCAGTCATCTCAATCTATTTGCTTCTGATATTGCCAGGTCTAGCCTTTATATTAGTAGTACTTTGAAACAAACCTTTTTTTCTTGGAACACCAATTATCTTTATTTTCCAAAAATGCATATGTGGTCCATCTGGGATTTTGATACATTGAACTAATTGACAGTGGCATTGGAATGGGGGGGAAATTGCATTGCTAACTTACTACACTACCTGAAAAACCTAACCACTGTAATTTTTTTTTTAATATCTACTGAACAAAAATGAAATCAATTACTGTTTCATAGACAGATCTCATTACTTTACTTTGCAGTTGTGCATCACATTAACTATATTATAGAATCTGTGCTTCCTTCCTTATACAGAATGTACAATACATGAGAAGGTACATTTATTTTTACACAAACTGTTTTGGACAATAAGGCATTGATTCTTCTTTCATGCCAGACCTCTACTGCTAATGTGAAATTTCCATTTTCCTCTTGTTTGGTCTTTTATTGCCTATTTGTAAATGGTGTGACTGTAGGAAAATGTCAGTTATTTTAAATTCTGCTATATCCCTGAGCTCGAGTTACAACCTTAAACAAGGCACTGAAAAACTCTAGGGAAAAATGTATGAAGAATTCAGTGGATTACGTATCTATCAGACCTTTGTTACAAATGTACATTTCCAGGAAATAAGTTCACCATAAGGGAGCATTCAGGCTATCAAAAATCAACAGAAAGGAGACTGAATGGAATATATGCAATGGCTTTTCTCAATAAGAAAGGTAATAAAAAAAAGCTATTGCTGGCAGTCACCCATTTTATAAGGTAATGTGGCTGCTTGAGAGCTGAGTGGTTTATTTTTCTCTCTTTGTGGAAGAAAATTCCCTGCTGTTGAGTTACTCAAATTAATTACTCTGTGGTAACACTTCTGCTAATCTTACACCCTTTTGAAACTGTATTCTATTGAGTTTTACATAGAATAAGCTGAACATTATACTTCAAAAGCTATATATGAAATGGGGAGAATTTCTTTTATGTTTGTCTGCTTGGAAAGGAAAAAGTATGACTGTTCCAATACTTAAGTAAGGAATTGCCATTTAATTGTTTATGCTTAACAGAGACAGGAAATATATGGTAGAACCACGTGCCTGCTAGCATTATTGTTTCTAAACTGCCTCAAGAAATATCTTGACTTTTTTCTTTCCTTTTTCATAAAAAATCCATATGTAGAAATTCACTCTCTATGATTGATCTCATAGTGTACATATCTGACCTGCCTTCATGTGTATTAATAATTACCATCCATCTCTCGTTTCATACCTGTTTTCATAGTTATCGTGTGACATCAAATCATATCTTTGGTCTCTAATGGTTCTGTGATGTCTTTTTGTGTTCTTGCTTCTCCTATGACTATTTTGCCAATCAATGATAGCAGTCAAATGTGGCAATCTCAAGGTTAGACATGTGATATCTTTACAAATATCTGTTTGCAAGATTCATACATTTCGGTTTCTCTATTATACTCCTCACAACAATTAATCAGTCTAACAACTTTTATTTGCTCCTGTCAGAGGCTTTCAAATTAATATTAATGAATGCCTTCCAAATATTTCTAACATAATCCAGAATGATTAGGAATACTGAGGTTGAGAAAATGGTTAAGATTACTTTGTTTATTCGTAAATAAATCCAAGATTTCGACTTAAATACATGCAGTCTTTGCTTAGTGACTACAACTGGAGCTAACAACTTCTATGATCACTAAGCAGAAGCAAGTTCACAATGTCACTACCCATTTTGTCACTAAGTGAATCATTACAGTCGTTCAGTGAAACATCACGTGATGACAACTTGCAATTTTATTGGCTGACTTCTCCATTACTACTGCTTGTCAGAAGCTAGTTTTGAAGCAAACAAATGGTGACCACATGACCACAGGACACTACAATGGTCATAAATACATACCAATTGCAAATTGCCAAATGATAATCATGGGATTGCAGGATACTATATGGTCATAAATATAAGGATTGTTGCAAAGCATGTTTTATACCATCATAACTTTGAATGGTCGTTAAATGACGCAATTGGTAAGTGAAGACCACGAGTAGTGTATCTGTAAATAATCAGCCATGAATCCACACTGGCAAATTTAGCATTAATGAAGTATCAGGATTCCAGATGTAACTTTCTTCATTTCGAAGGAAGAAGAACTTGGAATACAAAAGCTGGAAGAGTTGCATATAGTCAGGCTATTTCACTATTAGTGACATGGAGTGTCATCATGCCATCACCCCTCCCCCTTATTGTCAAAATGGTACAAAGCCTCATCACTGTTATTTTGGCAAGATGGTTGGATGACTATAGAATATAAATTATTGTTGGGTAAATGACCTCAGGTGGCCTCCAAATTTTGATTGCATTATATCATGTTATAACTATACAGGGCCTGCATTGCTGCTCCAGTATATGTTACACTACAAATAATTTCCTGGAAAACAAACCAGTCTATTCATGGCACCATTTCAATTCCATACTATAAACTTTCACTAACAGCCAAGGCAGGAGAGATAGATTTCAGAAAGTGGAATATATTTATCATCAGCCTATTAGAAAATCTTAAGCTTCTACACACAGAATTGTAAAACCTCTAAACAAAGCAACAAATGCTCAGCTTAGTGAATTATTTAGCAAAAACATGTATCTTAGGAAATAACTTCTGAATCCAAATTACATTTATTTTATAATATGAAATATTTTCACTTCACACCTGAAGCAGATGGAAGGCAACTACATCAGTAAATCAGACCTTTCAAATTACAGAGGTTTATGAAGCTCATCTACATTTTAATCAGTCATAAGGGGTTTATTTCAGGAAATCCTCAAGAATGCCAATTTTTGCCACCTGGATATACATGGGAAAGCTCATAGTAAATCAAATAAAATATGTTACCCATTTTCATTTTGCATATATTTCTCTCTTGAGCATATTGTATTGCACAGTTATGGATATCAACAGATTTTACTAGAAGTAATATAATACCGTCAAAACTAGACATGAAGCTTATTTTACATTCCTAACCCATTTAATTGGAGTTAATACTATTGCAGTTTAAAAATATGTATATGCATGTCTGGTTCTCATCTTAACATTTAAAAAAATCTAACCAGCTTTTGTAGCATCATGTATAGTCTGAGTTTGGAGAGGCTGGTTTCATATACTCAGAATATATAATAGTTTCCCTCTGTTATGAATGTGAGTTATTGATTCTGGAAGGAGTAGACCATAATCTGCCATGCTGGTCCAATGTGGGTTGGCAGATGTTATCAGTGTTAGTCTGGGGTATCCATTGATCCTATCCGTATTGATATTATGGCAACTTATTTTTCAGTTGGCAGCCATTTTGTATTGTATCAGCATTTCTGAGTACACATATATCTCAGTCCTATATGTAAATATTCTAACAAATTCAGTCAGATTAAATGAAGCTTCCTATCATACATAACGTAATGTAAAATCTAACATCTTATTATCTGTGATCATGTATCAAAGAAAAAAAACCTAGCAGCTTAAATTAAAACAAGAATACTTTTGCAAGAATACTTTTATTTATTTTTCCCCTCTGAAATGTATGGGTTTCAAAGAACGTATTAGCAGTCATACTAGAAATGTCTATTCAGGCATTTTAAGATACAGTGTGATATGTCAGTAACTATAAATAAAGTTATGATTAGGGAAATGAAAAGTTGAATGAATTCAAAATAGACTGACCTTCTGTTATGCAGCAAAAAGAAGCACATTTTTTTGGCTCTGAATTTTTTGTTTGTCCTGTCACTATCACTATCTCTATGCTTGGGTATGGCCATATACATTAAAAAGGGTTTAAGGATATTGTAAGGAAAAGTCTACGTTTAGGCCAACAAAACTCACAGTCAGTACATGTAAGTAGTAGATTCCTGACTGCCACTGGCAACTTTTCTCAAGCCAGATGGTTATTAAATGTATGAAAAACAAAGCCATATGCATATTTAATTTCACAAT
The DNA here is from genome assembly GCA_032467955.1 of Pseudoxenodon macrops. Classification (NCBI taxonomy): domain Eukaryota; kingdom Metazoa; phylum Chordata; class Lepidosauria; order Squamata; family Pseudoxenodontidae; genus Pseudoxenodon; species Pseudoxenodon macrops. The sequence goes on along the minus strand of JANHFT010003343.1, from coordinate 13,624 downwards.
TTTTCTTTACTAAGGAAACCAAATTCATATCTAGTAGATAAATAACTAATAGATAACCTTTAAATAATTGCAGAAGTGAATTTATTGTATGTGACTCTTTAATACAGGTGTGTCAAACTCATGGAGACACATCATCACGTGACATATCACAACTCCCCCCTTTTGCTAAAATGGGGGTGGGCATGGCCAGCACATGACATATCCAGCCCAGGTGCCATGCATTTGACACGCCTGCTTTAGTAAGGATGACTCAGGCCACCACTTAATCACAGATGTTATGATTCATAATAAGTAGCCATTCTCCTACATCCAAGGAATGCTCAGTATGCTGATTGGTATGCATCCTTGAGTGTAAAAATGCTTGTAGAATTGGTTTAGATAGATTATGGATATAAAAGAATATCAACTTGGAATTAATTTGGAGGTTTTTCCCTGAAGAAAATTATGTTAATAAAAACAAATAAGCATTATTTTTTCTTCCAGAGAGGAAAATAAATCCATGGAGTAACTAGGGAAGTAGCATTTTCTTTGGAAAAATAATAGGATGGCTAAGGGATCTTTCACAGATTTTTCAATCCTTAAAAAGCCAGGGAGTACACTTCTTGACTTGAAGTAGTCAGATATAAGAAATACATCAAATATCTGAAGTTTTTGAACCTTTTAACAAATCTTCTCTATGTGATGAATTAATTAGGCATCCTTGGGGAAAACTGTACTTCATATCCACATTTAATTCTCCACTCTCACTAATGAGAATAATAATTCCTCTAAAGTTTGTATAGTTAGATTATGCTTCTGAAAATCCTGAACATATGAAAATACTATGAAAGTATTATGGTTGTTCATCATTTGTTGCTGTTAGTTACAAAGGTGTGTCCAACGCATTGCGACCCCATGGACAACATTCCTCCAGACCTTTCTGTCATCTACCATCCCCTGGAGTCTGTTTAAGTATCCAAATATTTTCATCAATATATGCAATATAGGTACACTTTTTTAGAATAGAATAGAATAGAATAGAATAGAATATGCTCTCAGTGTATATAAAAAGACAAGATACATTCATCAAGAATCATAAGGTACAACACTTAATGATAGCCATAGGGTACAAATAATCAAATCATACTAGGAAACAATCAATATAAACAGTAAGCATACAAGCAACAAGTTACAGTCATACAGTCATAAGCAGGAGGAGATAGGTGATAGGAACGATGAGAAGATTACTAGTAATAATAATGCAGACTTGGTGAATAGTTTGGCAGTGTTGAGGGAATTAATTTTCAGCAGAGTGATGGTGTTTGGGAAAAAACTGTTCTTGTGTTTAATTATTCTGATATGCAGTGCTCTATAGTATTATTTTGAGGGTAGGAGTTTAAACAATTTATGTCCAGGATGCGAGGGGTCTGTAAATATTTTCATGGACCTCTTTTTGACTCATGCAGTGTACAGGTCCTCAATGGAAGACAGGTTGGCAGTAATTATTTTTTCTGCCGTTCTAATTATCCTCTGAAGTGTGTGTCTGTCTTGTTGTGTTGCAAAGTCAAACCAGACAGTTATAGAGGAGCACATGACAGACTCAATAATTCCTCTGTAAAACTGTATCAGCAGCTCCTTGGGCAGTTTGAGCTTCCTGAGTTGGAGCAGAAAAACATTCTTTGTTGCGCTTTTTTGATAACGTTCTTGATGTTAGGTTAGGCCTTGAGCTATGATAGAACCTAAAAATTTGAAGGTCTCTATTGTTGATACTGTGTTGTCTAGTATTGTAAGAGGTAATAGTATGGGAGGGTTTCTCCTAAAGTCTACCACCATTTCTATGGTTTTGAGTGTATTTTTATTTTATTTTTGTGACCAAAAATAAGGACATCAAATATAAAGAACATAAGATAAGGATCTCTTGTCAACTGTCCCAGTCAATCAATAGAAAAAGAAAAGATTCTCGAGGCCATGGCTACAAAGAATACACTTTACTGTATAGCCTGACTGGTTACAGCACAGGGAAGTTGGCTCTGATTTTTTGCACCCAAACCATATGGTTAACCTTTCTCCTTTTTTCTTCCCCACCCACCTTAATTATCTAACAGTCTCTGTGCTAGCGGGCAAGATAGAGTTGCATTCCATGATGTGACCTTGGAGCTGCCAATGGCTCTCATGGGATGGCACACTGAGTACTTTTGATTCCTTTGAATCTAGCCCCCCTTGCACCTATGCCACATCTCCCTCCCCCCATCACTCATGGCAGACACTGGCATGTAGCAAAGCAAAGCAGGTGCAGCATGGCAGTTGTAGCATCTCTACACTGATATTTAAAAATAAAAATAAAAAAGACAGATTCAAAAAGCGAGTTAAGTAGCTCTGCTTTCTCCTTGTTGCTTGTCACCTTCTTGCCAGTTTCTCCCAGCAATGGACCAATTGTTTCCTTGACTTTTTCCTTGTTTTTAATATGTTGGAAGATGCTTTATTTTTTGTTATTTTACTTACAACTACTTGCAGCATTCCCAAAGTCATGTGATAATAATTTGGGCCTTTGGCAACCATTATGTGTTTAAGATGATTGCAGCATCATGGGTCATATAATCACTATTTGTGACCCTCCTGGTTGGTTTCTGGGAAGTAGGGAAACTGGTTTCATTTAACAACTGCATGATTCACTTAACAACTATGGCAAAAAGATCATAAAATCAGGTGCAACTCACTTAAGAACTGCCTTGCTTGGCAACAGAAATTATGATATTAATTGTGGTTACAAGTTGAGGATTACCTTTACATCCAGAAGTGTGTGTAAGTGAAAGCCAAATTACAGCAGAGAGTTCACAGTTCACCAAAAATAATTTGTTCATTTAATTATGATCCATTTGAAGGCCAGTTGCCAACAATCTGTTTCAGATTGTTTCAGATACGTAGGGAGTTGCCTGTTAATTAATAACACTACTCAATTCTTTCACAATAAAAAAAATAACTGTAGGTTAATAAACAATGAAAGTTATTAAAAAATAACTCTGAATGTCCATACAGTTAAAAAAATAAACATAAAATAAACCCTGGATATTGAATGAAAACAAAAGAAGTAAACTGTAGTGAGAATGTGGTAAATAATTTTTAATTCATGCTTATTACATGTGCTGACTTTCATCCAGCAATTTAATTTAAGGCTGTTTGTCCCTTTTAAGGAGCACTATGAGTATCTTGCTGTAGTTTGCTATGATATGTTTGTGTAATTCTTCATAGATAAAATCACTTGCATTCAGTCAAAGTTGAATATCATTTTCACTGGATGTAGAAGAATGACTCAGACAGTATCATGTGAGCAAAAAAGTGTTTTGAGTTTTTCAGAGAAGTTAAGATTAGGGGCTTTTGTGCATGAGCACTGCCATACTGGATGGCAGTGGACTATTTGTGCATCTATGTATGTGTGTGGATGGATTTGAGAAATGGTAAATGACTCTTTAAGGGAGGAATAGTACTTCCTGAGGAGGAATCTCTGAATAACTCAATCTAGCTATTTCCCACATTTGCTTTTTGGGGATGTGTTTAAGAAGGCAGTAGGGTTTTGGTCACAGAGGGTCTTAAGGGAAATTGAGTTTCTGTCCCTTTCCAGTCAGGTTTCAGATTTTGATATAGGGCATAAACAACTCTGGTCAACCTGGTGAGTCTTTCAGGGTCAGGATGAAAGTAATTGACTGTCTGACTTTTACTTGATTTCTCAAAGGTATTCTGTATCATCAATCATGGTATTTCTCTAGACTAACAATGAGGACTGAAGACTGGGTGCAAGGTTTTGTAGTGGGTCTGTTTCTTCTTAAGTGAGCAGTTCCAGTTAAGTAGGGGGAGAAATGGTTGACCCCTTGGTTGCTTCAATTTGGGGCATATCAGATTTTAAATCTCTCCCTTTACCTCCCAAAGTGCAAAATTTCCATAACTTCCTGACCTTCAGAAAGATTTGTAAGAACTTGTTTTGTGGAGCTTTTGGGTATAAACATTTTGTTAGTTTTTTTTAATACTATGTTGTGCACATCTGTGGATGTTTTGTTTAAAAATAAGCAGTCTAAAAAAATGGTAGTGTACAAATATTTTTATCAATAAAGAAATAAGTAAAACATCTGTTAGATCTGAATTGCCTGCCTTACAAATATTTTTACAGTCTTCCCATTTGCAGGGAGAATAACTAGATGGAAAAACAGCATTGTTTAAAATATTATATTTTAAAATTTAAATAAATAGAAACCTTTTAGTAAGAATGTAAAGCATATGCTAGTGCATTAGTGCATTAAATTATTGCAATCTTAAATGACATAGATAGGCAAATATTCAAATGTTCTAATAAATTGCACATGATTTGTGTACATTGTATTGAACTGTGAATAATTCTTTGTGATTTTGACTTTCTGCATGAGATCTAATGACGTTGAAAGCTTAGGTGTTGATTTTCCTTTTTCTTCTGCTAAACAAAATGTATTTAGCAATTTTTAGAGAGGTTAGAAATTTGAAATGGAAAAAACTAATGGAAAATACTAAAATTTTATTTGATTGGGAAACAATCTGCAGGGTGAGAAGAGTTCATTGCTATATGAACTTGATTCAGCTCAAATTGCTTCTACTGTGTCCTATATTTGCATGTAATCACTTTTTTCTGGTCAAGAGAGAATAATTGGTTATTGTTTTATTAACAAATTTCAAGGCAAATAATTGCTCAGTTTAAAATAAGCAACAGGCACCATTAGTAGTACCTGTTAAAAAATCTGTATATGTGATTCAAGAACCAGTTTGGTGTAATGGTGAAGGATTAGAAACCAGGAGATTGTGAGTTCTAGATCCACCTTAGACATGAGGCCACTGGGTTACTTTGGGTCAGTCACTCTCTCTCTGTCCTAGGAAGGAAGCAATGGCAAAATGTCTAAAATCTTCCAAGAAAACTGCAGGAACTTACCTAGACAATTCCCAGGAGTTAACACTGACTCAAAGACAACACACAAAAATGTATGTGTGCTTGTAAATTGAGTTTGCATGCAATTTTAAGGTTCATTCTCCCATGAACCAAGCCTACATAGATAAGTTGTACGTTGTATATGGTTAAACCATGGAAATTCTATTCTTTCCTTTGCAGCTTCATTTTCATTTGTCCCATAAATACCTTAATTGTCTCTATCCTGTAATATGAGATACTCAGCATTTAGTTATGAAGAACATTTACAAACTCATATTGAAGAAGTGATGAACATATCAGAGTATCAAAATAAGAGCAGAAATTTCTGGTTTGAGAAATACAGGCATGAACTTCAGCAACATTTTTCCAAATCAAAACATTAAAGGGTTTGTTGCAAAAATGTCTTTCTTCAGTTCATCATATCCTTCTCAATAAGAAAATTGGGAAAGAGCTATTTTGCCATGTCTTAAAATCAGAAAACTGACAGATTGACGTGGGGGCAGGACAAAGAGTATTGGTCTTTTTATTTCCTCTTAGTAGAAAACAGAAAAATATTCTTTCTTTATAGTTGAACTTTTCTATCTTTAGTCAAATAGATTCCTGTTATGTATTTTTTTTAAATAAAGTAGTCCTTGACTTACAATAGTGCATTTAGGGATTATTTAAAGGTACATCATCACTGGAAAAAATGATTTGTGAACATTTTTCACACCTACAACCATTGCAGCATCCCGCGGTCCCATGATCAAAATTCAAATGTTTGGCAAGTTGTTCATATTTATGGCTGTTACTGATGATCATATGATCATCTTTTGCAACCTTCTAACAAGCAAAATCAATGGGGAAGCCATATTCACTTAACAAGCATGTTACTAACTTAACTACCGCAATGATTAATTTAACAAGTGTGACAAGAAAGATCATAAAATGGGGCAAAATTCCCTTAACAACAGTCTCACGTGGCAGTATAAATTTAGAGCTCCATTGTGGTTGTAAACTGAGGATTACCTGTATTACCTGCATAGTCATTCTTTGTAAATTTCCTTGAGCTGAACTGCTCCCTTATGCAAACACTTGCATCTCAGTGGCAATGGTGATATTCTTTGTCTTCATTTATTTCCATTTTCTTTAGCTATAGACTTTTTGTTTCTCACAATTCTGCCAAGTAATTCTCCATATATTACAGGGGCAACCTATGCATTTTAAGCATTCTATAATCATATATATTCTTTGTATGCTTTAATGCTATAGATCTATACTCCTGAGATTTGCAAATGGACCTTACACAAGTTTATTTTTAGCTCTCAGTGTGTGGGAGGCTATGGGCACTATAATACAATAGGAAATGGGGTCAATGGTTTCATCTCTGCTTTCATCCTTATGCAATCCTACTTATATACATTGAAATATATATTTTTAGATTACACAATATTTTATTATATATTGTGTTTCTAAATCGCCCACCACCCTCAAGAAGTTGAATCACAGCAATCACACATTGTCCTTTAAAGTCTTGCTCTCTTGGGTATATTAGAGAAATTAGATTTTTGAAAGATTCACTAAAAGGCCATAGGCTTTGGTCTCCATAACTTACAATAGAAGAATGAACAGACTCTTGGGAAAATTTGGAATAAATGATCTGGTATTACTATGTATAAAAGACATGCTTCTTGAAAAAAATTAACATATATTTTACATATTACTATGCATTGCCACTTCAAGAGTGTATGCCACCCATAAGTCACTGAGTGCTAGTTCCATCTCCCACTGATGCATATAATCTTATTTTTAGAATGGTTTGGAAGATGTTTTGGTGCTCTAGACTAGAGTGTCTACTCAGCCTTATTCCTCATTGGCCCCGTCCCTACTCATATCTTACTCAGAAGTTTCTGCAGCCCAATATATTGCTTAGATCACACTAAGCTTCTTTAAAACTTGAATTTTAGTGAACCTTTCAAAAATCTCATTTCTCTAATATACCCAAGAGAGCAAGACTTCTATATCTCCATTCATTGTGGCACTTTAGGCTAGACCAACAGCTTAGGGCTCTGCAGCACAATTTCTTTTAAGGGAAGGCACTGATGTGTATCACATGACTGCTTTAGAATTCCAATTAGAAAGCCACATATACCAGATCAATCAAATGTCAGTAGTTTTATATCTGTTCTTTTCTAGGCTATTATTTTTCTATAGCCAGAAGTTGAAAAAATTCTCAAAGAATAGCTTTAGTCATAAACATTGGGCTCAATTTAGTTTTCTGACAGATTGATCTACTAGTGTCAGACTTTAATACTTCTGTTATTCTGAGAGTTAAGGCCATCATATTAAAAATGAAATTCTATATTAGGCTAAGAATTATCCTTTTTTCCTCCTTCAGGTTTGGAAAGTAAATTACATAAGTTAAGAACACAATCATATGAAACTTTTATTCTGAATGAATCTATTTGGAAATTTTTGCAACATAAAAACAATAATTTAAAATTATTCTTTCATTTACTACTTTTCTACATAAAGTGGGACCCACGAAATTGCAAAAAACTTTGACCTATTTTTTCCAGCTGCATACAATATGTAAATTTTATAATCCATATGGATGAGATGGGTGAGCTAAAAGGGAATAAAATAAACATTAATAGCTTGAGAGGGAAATACACAGATGGACCCATGGATATGTTTATGCTTTGAATATATTATTTTTACTCTAGATAACTTACTCCATTTATTGTTTCCAGCTGGATTCACCAGAATGAATATGAATATATTCAGGAAACTATAGTCTGACTGATTTTCATCTGGCTATAGTTGCTCTAAGCAGCATTTGACAGTATGAAACTAATTGAAGTAAGCAATGCACAATAGGGGATCATTACAATTTTCTAAGGAATTATTCTGTAATACAGCTTGGAAGGTGTTATGTGGAAGTTTTCTGCCAGGCTGATCACTTGAATTTTTAGTTAAAAATACATGGTGATATACTGTTATGTTCTAAGGTCTATAAATTTATGTGTTGTTTATATGTTGCTTTTCCCTTAACATTCTGGGAAATGGTGCCACCTTCAAGACTTTTTATGATATTATGATTCATCATATTGTATATTCCTCATATGTTGAGAGAATCATTGAGAAATTTGCTTACTGGAGACATAATACATATTGATTACCCAGTTCTATTATTAGCAGGACAAAATTAAGATTTCTCAAATCCTATGTTACACAGAGCACTTCCTCAATTTTACAGTTGGTTCCAATATTCTCAAATAATGTAGTGGTACATGGAAATGACTTTGGGATGCAACCAAGGCAATCAAATAAATAAATAGATAAATAGTCAAATAAAAAGGAACTTGGCCTGTAGTAGGAATGTGGTCAGGGCAAGTAGCTCCGAAGGCTCCTCCCCCCTAGTTTCATGGGTTATAAAGGGGACAGAGGGAGAAATGTACTTTCAAACTGTCAAGATTCAGTTAATGTAACCTTGCAATAAAATAGAATGAACTCATTTGGCCATGTTTCTTGTCTAGTTTACTTTACAAGATTGACAAATAAATTGCACAGCAATCAGATATTAAAGAAACAAGGAGAAATATTGAGGGATTTGATTGAATTTCAAAATTGTGTCATGTGTAATGCTAAATATTTACTGGATTCAGCATTTGATCTGCTAGTGAAATATTATTTAAAACATAAACAAGTCAAAGATTGTCTGATTAAGTTGATGCAAAATTTGAATATAGTTATATAGTTGTAATAGTGGGAACTTCAGTGCAAAAAGAATATTAACTTCTTTAATATTTAAAATGCTATACTTAGAATTGGAATAAGATGTTTCATTCTTAATATATTACACCAAACATCATAATTAAACTTAATAGCTGCTTTCCCCCCAAATACTGAAAATGGAATGAGTAGAATGGTTCTTCATATGTGGTAGCAATGTTGCAAAGTTCAAAATATTGGAAATTAATTCATCGTAAAATGGAACAAATTTTGAAAGTGATAATACCCTTTCAACTTTATATATTTTTATCAGCTTTTACCAACCCACACATTGCTTCAAAATATGTGTATGATAACAGCTGCAAGGACTTTACTGTTTGCATTTAAAAACCACATTGGAAAAAGTGTCTGATCCCTTCTATGGAAGAATTGTAAAACTGTGAAAACTTTGAAGTATAGTATAACTTGAAATCTAAAAACTAAATCGGATGTACAGTTGTTATTTAGAAATAATTTCTAGATTATAGTTTTATACATGGTATTGTGTGAATCTAAACTTTGTGATCTGTCATTTATATTTTAATTTGAAATATAATTTACACTTTATTTACACTATTTTTCAATGAATTATTTATAAATGTATACCATTTTCCCTTTATTGATTTCACTTGTGCTATCCAAATAATTTTTCAGTTCAGTAGACACTTGTCTTGACAATACGTTGGGAATGAAATGTTTTATAGTAATTTATATTATAAATGGTTTATTTTAATATATTAGTTCTAAGATAATAGAACAGCTGGTTATTCAAGATTTTTTGGTTATTCAAGTGTTCAATTATTATGTTGCTATATTTTCTTTATTATTTTAAAAGTGTATCATTGTTTCTTTTTATTTTATTATAATTACTTAAATTATAGTAAAAAAAAATTTAAACAGTAAGAAGGCCCTCTAGATTATTTTCATGTGGTGAGGTGCCTTGGCAAAGCAAATAAAAAATCAACTCACTTTAGGCACAGAGCTGAGAGTAGAAGTGATGATTCTTGCTTTTCAGACAGATCTGTTCTAGACTCTCTCTTCCTCTCTCCTCCCACTACACACATTGCTTCAGCCCCTCGAATGAAGGAATAAAACATTATTCTTCACCTGCCTGGCTTCAGAACAACCTGCCCAATTTAGTGCTTAAAAAAATCAGGTGACAGCCTGCTCACATTCAGAGAGAGTGAGGATGAACATACTAGACAACCCTATGAATTGTTCCTAAAGGTAGGAGAAAAGATTGGTTATTTAGCACGGAACCTTTTCTATTTGACGACCTGAAGTTTACTGTTACCCAAAGTTATTATATCTAAAGTGAACAATCAAGGTGCTTGGGAGAAGGCAGTCTACAGACTTTTCTGTTTCCTCTTGACTTAATTGTCCTTCTTGAATTTTCTAGTTAAGATCTATTGCACCATCTCCTAAATTCCTGAACAGAATTTATTTTAATGACATTTTTATTTCTGAACTGTTCTAAAACCACAATGCATAAGCTATGTCATTGCTGCCAAGCTCTAGGATAGGCACGTTTGAGGCTAGCATGAAACTTTTTTTTTCTGGACAAAATGAAATCTGCCCTATTTTCTTAGATTTGGGTAGGGTGTTTTGGGAGAGAAGTTCTTTATTTTTTAGGCAATGATTATTGCTACCAGGTCCCATAGACATTGCTGAGCAATGAAACTGATTGCACTCTTTTACTTTCTTCAACTGCAGATAACTAAGCTGGAACATTCTAGGTGGAACATTCTATCTGGATCACAGATGAGGTGCTCTGAATTAATATGCCCTGCGGACATCTTTGTTGTGCATTCAATTGGGATGTGTTCAGTGCCCTATTTGAAATCTCATGTGTTCTTATCAACTGAAATGTACTTTTGGCCTTACTTTCCAGGGATTGAAACCATCTATAAGGTTTGATTAATATTAGCCCTTGGGTTGGTGTTTTTTTTTTAATCTCTGGCTTTAGCTCAGACCATAAGAAAGGCCCTGCAGGTTTTCATTTTCAGAAAAGTTCAAATGCCAGCAAAGCCTTCTAACTTTAATGACACTTTGAGAGGAGAAACTGATTTAATACCGCTGGAGCTTTGAGTGCACACAAGGGAACTCTCAGAAGTCTTTCATGTGGATTGATAGTGTGTTTTCAGAGGATTTAGAGACAGCATTACGTCCTCTAAGGATTCTAAGATGTGTAAGTCCTCTTTACTATTTATTAATATCCTCAAAGAGGCAAGCCCTCTCATTTAGTACTTGCGCCTTAAGCCAAGAATAGATTGGAGATATATTTTGTTCAGTTGCCATACTTTTCTAATCTTTGTTGTTGAATTTTCAGCTGAAAAGAAAATCCATGCAATTCATGCAAAAAGGAAAAAAAGTGACCCTTGGGGGGGGAAATATGAACAACATCATTAGGAAAAATTATGTTTGCAAAATTTTGTCTCTAGAGAAGCCTCCGTGTTACCAACATTATTGTCCATTGGGCATTAATGGTATTTTTATTTTCTCAAGGCTTTCTAATGTAAATTAATACATGTTTTCCCCTCTTTTGGTATAGTTATTTTGTTTGCATGCTTGATCTTATTTTTAATGATAACAGAAGTTGTTGTATATCGTATTTTTCGGAGTATAAGACGCACCGAAGTATAAGACGCACCTAGTTTTTGGAGACAAAAACATGAAAACAAGAAAAAAAATCTGCCTCTGCCTCCCAGCAATTTGCCTCCCAGCAAACAGCAAACATTGCAGATGATATGTTTGCTGTGTAT
>JANHFT010003342.1:3497-13950 GCA_032467955.1 Pseudoxenodon macrops | reverse complement strand
CCAGCTACCTCTTTCTCTCTCACACACAAGCACGCACACACACACACTGTCTCTCTCGCTCTGTCATTCTCTCTGAGTGTCTCTCTCTCTCTCTCTCTGTCTTTCTGTGTGTGTGTGTGTGTGTCTGTCTCTCTGCTTCTCTCTCTCCCTGTCTCTCTCTCGCTGACCGACAGACCGCAGCAGGAAATGGCGGCCGGCTACTTTCAGCCTTTGTTGGTGCTGGATGCACCGTGCCTCAGTCGCTTGGAGAGATGCGCAACCTGCTCTTCACCCCAAGACACTGGCCCACCCCACGCCATAGCTGCCGCCATTGCTGTTGCCAGAGGCGAGTGGGGCAGAGTCGCATTGGGGCTCCACATCGTAATGGGCTCCAGATGTCAGCGTTCCAAATATCATCCCTGAACAGTTCAGACTCCAAGGCGAAGCATTCCTCAAAGTTCCAATTTATTAGGAGAGACATGATGGCACAAACTCTTGACACCCAAATCTGAAGATTTACAGGTTTCCACCCCTCAGTTGAACGTTCAAGATCCTGCCCTCACACCCACAAGTCCGTCACATGGTCCAATCTCTCTCTCTGCCATGCTGGGCAGATGCCCCCACCACATTCACCTTTGAGACAATTATGACATGGATGATTAAGAATCCCCATAGACATTTAGTCCCTAGGAAGGAATTAACGTTTTCGTCTGTGAGGAAGAATTATTGTTGTTGTTCTGGTTTTGGTAGAGAGTTGCTTTTGGGGTGGGGTGGGGGTGCCAAGTGCTGCTGGAACAGTAATGCAATTACATCAAACAATGTTCTCATTTCTGCAATGAGGTGAGGGAAGGCTTGTAAGCCTTGTGGGGCCTACGTCAAATCCCATGTACCTATTCTAATACTGCAAGACTCCACATTCAGTTATTTGGTCACTTATTCTTGAATGTCAGGTTGTGAATCTGTTTTGGGATGTGTAAAAGGCAGGAACCACTTGTGGATTTTTGAGTAAGTCTTGCTGAAAAGTGTGCCTTACAAAAACAGTAACTTTAGCGTTACTACTCTATAAAGGCTCTGGTGTAACATCTGATTCATGACAAAGGCAAATGTTAAAACACACGTTTTCAAGAATGTCTGGTTTAGATGGTTAAAACACGTTTCCCACTCCTTTCCCCATCAGAATTGACTTAGGGGTATGCTTGTCTTTTTTTTAAAAAAAAAAAGCTGAAATATAACTGTTCATGTCTATTTTTAGGACATTCTTGACATACTTAATTAGCCAGTGAGTATATATAATAATTACTTATTTCAGAAAAGCTTGCTTTATTTGTTTGTGGTTTATTTAGTTTGTGCAGCTACTCAAGCAATTTCCCTTCTTTCTCCATCAGAATTGACTGAGGTTTGTTTATGAAGATTTGCCAGTGAAGTGAGTATTTTTAATTACTTATTTCAAAAAAAGCATGCTTTATTTGCTTGTGACTATTCAAATGCTTTCTGCCGTGTTCAGTGGCACTTAAATGTCTGTATAAGTGTACCTTGAACTACATGGGGCTATTGGAAGAAATGTCCATCTGGGTTCAGTTCCAAATGGGGAAAAAGACACTGGAAACATGGTGACTGCTTGGAAAGATGGTTTAATGGTGGACAGGACCATATGGCTTGAGTTCCATCACATGCTTCAAAATGTTGGGTGAAGAGAAGAAGAGCAAAGAAGAAGAACGTGTTGCTGGGAGTCCCTGAGTTTGTTTATAACATCTGTTGGGCTCCACCCCAGACCTTCCTGTTCCTGTGTAAGAAATGCACTCTGATTGGTGGTCAGACTCCCAGGGGTTGTGTGTCTTAGCCTAACCTTTTAGGCTGTTTCCCAGGCTTGTTTGAATGCTGGTAATTTTCCAGATGCTATTGGGCGAGTTTCTGTTTGCTAGATGGATCTACCTGAAGAGGGCAGATCTTTGTTATGTAGAATAGACTGGCCCAGGCCTTTTAATGGCCCATTGACAAAGGTGGGGGGAATGAGTAAGTTTGTTTCCTGCCTAACATGTTTCTCCATTTCTCATCCAAGGAAATATATATTTGCCTTTTTTTAATGTTTCCTAAAATATTTCATTTTCTAGGAGAGAGGGCTAGGTGCTAACTTCCTGCACATGAAAAATACATTTGGTGTTTTAGGATCATGTAGATTCAGAAGCACAGTTAGGATTGCTTCCTAGAGGTTTGGCTTTCAATACTCATCTTTGTAAGCAGGGAGGAAGTGGAGGAGTTACAAACAACTAGAGAGGTTGCCTACTCTGAACAATTAGACTAACTACAAGATACGTCATACCGAAGGAGGAAGAATAGAGAAAAAATTACAACTCCCTTAATCAAGGAGCTCTTTCTGTTCAAGTATGATGGTAAGATGCCTGTAGCACCCAATCAACACATTTTCAAGAAGAGCATTTTTAAAGGGGGAGAAAGAAAAACAGAAGAAACACTCAATGGTCCAATTTGTTTCAGATTGCCACGTCTTCCTAAGGACAGAAGACATGTTAATTTCTAAGCGGAAATAACACAATTGTGATAATGATGGACGAGTCCAGTGTAATCTATTCCCACTGTTTGATGAGTGGAGCTGTCCAACAGATAATCACTAGGGTTGGTTAACTTTGATGGATGGTAAGAAGGTAAACACAAAAGTGTGAAGATTCAATCCATGCTTCAGGAACGACACTCACAGACTGAGAAGATAAATGTACTTTGAAGGACCCTGCAGACTTATTGCTTTCTTGGGCATATGAGCCCTACTTACCTAGTACTACAGGTGGTCCTTGGCTTACAACAGCTCGTTTAGTGACCGTTCCAAGTTACAATGGGTTTGGGGGGAAAAGAGAGACTCATGACCAGTTTTCACATTGATGGCCATTGTAGCAACCCCCATTCTCCTGTGATCAAAATCTAGGCAATTGACTCATATTTATGACGGTTGCAGTGTCCTGGGGTCAGTGATCCCCTTTTGCGACCTTCTGAGAAACAAAGTCAAGGGAGAAGCCCGATTCACTTAACAACCAGCTTACTAACTTATCGACTGCAGTGATTCACTTAACAATCGTTGTAAAACAGGGCACCTTAACAAACGCTGAACAAGTGCTTCATCTGACAGCAGAAATCATGGGTTTAATTGTGATCGTAAATTGCGGATGACCTGTAATTAAAAAAAAAAACACCCTAGTGCTGTGATGGTGAATCTATGGCATGCATGCCAGAGGTGGCATGCAGAACCATCTCTGTGGGCATGTGTGCCATTGACAGTTGCTCTTCTGGTTTAGGGCATGCATGTCAGCTGGTATTCATGGGCACCGGAGAGACAGAGAATGGCCTGAAAAACAGCTGAAAAACAGACAATTTTTTGCTCTTTTCCAGGGCCTTTCCAGGCTATTTTTCAGCTTGAAAATAACCTAGAAAATGGCCCAAAAAAACAGTTCCAAAACAGGCATGTGCACACTGGCCAGCTGATCCTCCAGTTTCTGGTGCTGTGGCACATGCGAAGACCAGCTGGCTGGCACACATGTGCGTGCTGGAAACCTGAAACCAGCTGGCTGGCGTGTGCATGCATGCCAGCTAGCTGGTTTTTGGGTTTCCTGCGCTTCAGCGCGCACACATACACACACAGGCATGCGCATTCCGGTTTGGGTACTCGGTGCCGAAAAAGGTTCTCCATCACTGCCGTAGTGTCTGCAAGGTTCTCTACATAGTGGAAGAAAACTGCATATATTTGTCGAGTGTATTTGTCGAGATCAACAAAAGGCACCCAGGCGTCTGATTCAGCCATCTATCAGTCCGTGAGAAGTTTCTAACTTTTAATCCATCAAAATAATTGCTGCAATAGGAGACAAATGATGAGAACAAACTCGGGAGGCTTTAGGGCCTATCCCAGTCGATGCTTCAGACTACAGATTGTGGTCAGGCAAATAGTCTATGATATTGCAGCCTTTTGAAATAGATGCAATGACTGGATGTAACCCAAATCAATTTATATCCCTTTGGATAATCCACTCGGACTTGTCCTGATTTTGAATTGTGAATCAAGGAAAAATGGGGTTCTATTTTCTCGTGAGTTAATATGAGGAAGCATAATGCCCAAGACTATAACCAGGGGTGGGTTCTAACTTACCTCGCCGCCAGTTTGCTCCCTCCCGCGCTCTGTGGGTGCGCCTCATGCATGTGCATGCGCCTCGTGCATGCGCACATACACAGTAGGAAAAAAAACCAAAAATCCTCCCCTAAAAAAGGCCGAAAACAAGATGGCAATGCATGCGCAGTGCTGGAAAGTCGGCTTCTGTGCATGCGCAGAAGAAAAAAAAACCCAAAAAATATTCACACAAAAAAATCCCTCCTCCCCAAAAAAAAATCAGAAAAAAAGATGGCGGCACCCACGGAGCAGAACCGGCTCTGTAACGTCACCAGCGGCCTACTACCTACTCGGTAGGACCAGTCTGAACCAGTAGAAACTCATCTCTGACTATAACCGGAAAAAAACCCCAGAATTATCAAGACAAAAATCTACAAAAAAATAGAAAAGATTAGAAAAGACAATAAATAGAAAAACCTTTGGGTTTGAAAAAGACAAACTATTGTGCATTTAATCTGTGCACCTGGAGTTGACTCTGTGGTCCCAGTTTGTGGCACTGGAAATCCATTCTTGGATTTTATTCTGTGATGTAGTTACCAATGTTCTATGACTTCTATTGAGGGCAAAAGAAGAAGAAGGGGACGGCAGAGGACGAGGTGGCTGGATGGAGTCACAGAAGCAGTCGGCGTGAGATTCAATGGACTCCAGAGGATGGTAGAGGACAGGAACAGGACGTTGTCCATGGGGTCGCGATGGGTCAGACACAACTTCGCAACTAACAACAACAACTATCTTTGAAGCCAGTGGAGGTTTCACAGTACAGGGCTCACCAGAAGGTTTGCCAGTGGCCACAGTTTCTAGTTTTCTTGGCTAGATATCTTGATGACATTGGGTTTCCTTCACAGGGAGTGGTGTGGTGGCCTAGAGGTGAAGCTTTCACCTCACAATCAGGAGGCTGTGAGTTCGATCCTAGGTAGTGGCTGATATTTCTCTTTCTGGACACGATGAGAATATATCTGCTGAACAAAACTCCACATTGGTGACAGGAAGGGCATCTGGCCATTAAAACATTCTGCTAGCTCCGTTCAGTTACTCAGACTCCACCCCACAAGGGATTATGGGGTCATTAAAAGGAGATGATGATTGGGGTTTCCTTCACAGCATGTTTACAGCACTTTCATGAGATCTCTTTCCCAGTGTCCACTACACCATGGAGCAACTTGCAAAGCATCCCGTCCGATGACATGCCCCACCTACTTCATATGGGGTCTGATAATGCTGGTGGACCTGTATGTGATGCAAGAGTTCAGGGTGGTCACACGATCTTCTCAATAAATGCCAAAGATGGAATGGAAGGAGCACATGAGAAATTTCTGAAGTTTTTGTTTGATGTCAATACAGAGTCCGGGATTCCCATCCAAATCGGAGAGAAAGATAACCACAGTTCTGTAGACTTTCAGCTTTGTGGTGATGCATAGGTTATCTTGGCTCTTGGCTGGTCCTGCTGATTTTGCAGTCGGCAGGATCAGATTTCTTTGTCCAAAGACCAATCACTCACAATGGCAATCCTGAAGTATTTGAAATGGTTTTGCATTTGTCAGCAAAGCAATTTTTAGATTTACGCACTTGATGTTTGGCCCAGGCTGGTAAAGTGCTTCCGTCTTGCTCAGCTAACAGTCAATCTGAAGAGCTTTTTTGAGACAAAGAAGACGAAGTAAAGAGGCCTGTTCTGCTCAATGAACTTCTCCTAGACTTACCTCCTGGCAAATATCATGTCATATTATTCCACCCCGATCAAAAGTTATACTACAGCTCTGGGAAGTTCCTTGTTGAGACAGCAAGAAGTCTGTTCAGGAGAATGCAGGGAAAGATCTTGCTTGCAGTGGAAGGCACCCGTAATTTTCACAATCTGATTTGCTTCCCTTAATTTTATAGACAGCCACAGTTGAGGTGTTCATGGATGTCATCAGCCATCTTCTCCATGGGCCAAGTGCATTCAAAAACAAATCTTCGAATAGCTGCAAGGTGTTTGGGTGTAGCGTTTGGTAGATCTTAGCAGGAATTCATTCTTGCTTTGTAGCTGTCTGAATTCATCTGAAAAATGGCTTTCTTGAACTCGCTGGTCGATGGAAACAGGTCTAAGAATCCATGGCAGCTGAGGAATCTGCTGTAAAACCTCATGATCTGTTCTGACCCAGAAGCAAGAAACAGACTCTTCGTAAAGAAATAAACCTTCCTTATTTACACCTTGTGAATTAACTGCATTCACCCACAACGTCCAGGCAAGAGTCCTTCAAGGAGTTAATGGAAGCAATAGGCCGTATCAGCTTGTTACGATAATTGCGAGGCGGTGATCTCCCAGCCGAAAGGCTGCAAATTAAGCCAGTCCAAATAAACAAACCTCAGTTCTGGTAAGGCAGTCTTTGTCGCAGGAAACGCAATCAGCAAAATCTCCAGAAATGTGGAATGGTTGTCTACTACGACCACCACTCCCCTTTCCTCCTATTTATTCTCCAGCCAGGGAGGGGCCATTCAGTGTTTGTTTTGCTTCCCAAGTCTACTCCTTGTCCTCCCTTGTTCTCCTCTCCTATCTTCTCTGCATCCGGAACAGGCCCCAGCTGTTCTTCCTCCTCACTCATCCCAACCTCCAAAGGCAGCTGCCTCTCTGGACTGCCCTGGCTCTATCTCTGTGTCCGATGCTGAACAGGCTCCAGAACTGGGCCAAATTCTTCCCCAACCTCTTCATCATCCAAGTCTGGCGGGCCACAACATGATCAACTATAGAGGACTTATGGAGCAATACATCTTATTGCTTAATAAGTTATTGGAACTTATTAAGCAATAATAATATTGGGAAAGTGTTCAGTTCAGTGATTTTTCCAGTTCTTCTTGGTCTTTCATCAGTCTCAATCCATCAAATCACAGCAAGAAGGATTGTCCTGATTTGGAAGGATCATAAATTGACTTTACGGCATGGAAAAACTCTATGGGTGCATATCTGCTTTGCCTTTATCTTCTACTCTTTACTCTTTCACTTTTTATTTACTTTAATTTACTCTGTACTCCTTTTACTTTGCCTTTTACTCTTTTACTTTGTCAAGAGAAAATCCACACACACCTCCAAAATAAAACAAACCATTAAGCTATTAGAGAAAGATAGGGAATACAAAACTTGACTACAAAAATGTGTACAGGACATTTTGAAATACGTTCTTGTAAAATGTAGTATCTGTGAGCTAGGGGGAAAAAAAACATATGGGTTTCCCTAGAGAGTGGAATGGAAATTTCAGAAAAATTTAAGAAGGAACAAAAGAGCATCACTGGGGACGTGAGAACATTCAGTCTAGAAATTTAATCAGAAAACAGTTTGAAGAAATCTCCCAACTGAAGCAGCAAACAGTTCTGAAGGAGCTTCTTGGATGAGAAGCAAAACATCTTCAAGGAAGAAAAAAAAACAAAGACAACCCAGCTGACTTTGGAAAAAGCACCTTTGGGAGAACTTTCAGAATCAAAAATAGAAAACCTGACTCAAACGGTCTTGATTTAAGGATTCAGTGAAGCAAACAGCGTTGCCTTCTTGAATCGGTTCAAATCTTGGATCAGGTTTTTTTCTCTCCCTCATGCTGAATAGTCCTGCTTGATTTTCATGAGTGGTGATTTCTTTTCTTCCTTGATTCTCTCAAGTATTAAATTCCACAAACGCACCACAGGCCTTTTCAAATTGCAAATTCTTTTGACTGTAGGGTTGTTGTTGGTTTTTTTGGGGGGTTTGGGCATTTCCATAGTATATCCAAAACAAGTAGGGCAAGCTAATATATACATATAGTATAGACAGCAAAGCTGGAGAACTAGAATTGTATAGAGCAGGGGTGTCAAACACAAGACATGTGGGCTGGATCCAACCTGTGATGTGATCGGATCCGGCCCATGGGGACGTCCTGGAAAATTTAAGGGGCTGGCCCACTTGGCTTCGGCCCGGTCTACCAAGTGCGAAGACGAAACATTGGGCCAGGTGGCTTCAGCCTGGTCTACCCAGTGCGAAGAGGAAACATTGGGCCAGCGTGGCTTCGGCCTGGTCTACCCAGTGCGAAGAGGAAACATCGGGCCAGGTGGCTTCGGCCTGGTCTACCAAATGCGAAGAGGAAACATCGGGCCAGGTGGCTTTGGCCTGGTCTACCCAATGTGAAGAGGAAACATCAGGGCAGCGTGGCTTCGGCCTGGTCTGCCCAGTGCGAAGAGGAAACATCGGGCCAGCGTGGCTTCGGCCTGGTCTGCCCAGTGCAAAGAGGAAACATTGGGCCAGTGTGGCTTCGGCCTGGTCTACCCAGTGTGAAGAGGAAACATCAGGCCAGCCTGGCTTCGGCCTAGTCTACCCAGTGCGAAGAGGAAACATCGGGCCAGCCTGGCTTCGGCCTAGTCTACCCAGTGTGAAGAGGAAACATTGGGCCAGCATGGCTTCGGCCTGGTCTACCCAATGCAAAGAGGAAACATGCCAGCAATTTGAGGAGTGGTGTCAAGCTGGCCATGCCCATCCAGTTGGCCATGCCTGCCCAGTTGGTGGGGCCCAGTGAGTGGTGTTAAGAAGGCCATGCCCACCCAGTCAGCCATACCCAGTTGAACACAGCCGCCTGGACCCCTGAGTCAATGACAACCCTGATGTGGCCCTCAATGAGGTTAATGTTCTGGCCAAGACACCAAAAAGACTGTGAGTTCAAATCTTACCTCAGCCATGAAAGCCAATTGGCTGATTTTAGGCCAGTCGCTCACCCTGATTTACCTCACGGGGTTTTTGTAGTAAGGAAAATAGGGAGGAAAAAAGACTATTAGGAGGCTTGCCACTTTAAATTATCTATAAAAATGATAAAGGCAGGATTTTTTAAAAAAATTGGTAAAAACTCCCAAATTCATTAGCACTGATGATGTTGCCTACCCATGTTTTCCCAAAAATAAGACTGGGTCTTATTTTCTTTTGACCGCCCGAAATAAGCACTTGGCCTTATTTTGGGGAAGGTCTTATTATTTTTGAGGTGGAGGAGATGGCGAGCGGGGTCACCTCATGGCTCCTGCTGTGTTTTGGGGAGGGCTTATTTTCGGGGGATGGTTTATTTTAGCACATGCGCTCAAAAGTCTGATTGGGCTTATTTTCCAGGGAGGTCTTATTTTCAGAAAACAGGGTAATTGGGTAATAAAATGTCTGCAAGCAAACAGGAAGTCTCAGAGAGCATCAAGGGCTGCCCAGTTTAACCCAGTGTCATTATTGCCTGGACCACCAAAGCTTTTGCATCTCAGGCTGATTAGAGCTTCAGGGTAATGCTTAGTTTATCTAAACATGGGATACTGTAATGGAATGCCGCCATGTTTTTCGGGCTCTGTCAATGAACGAACTCTTTCTCTGCTTGCTGAATTGTGCCAATATATGTCTCCCTGTTTGAGGGAGGTTGCAGATTGTACAGCCACAAGTCCTGTGAATTGACTATATTCTCTGACTTTTGTTAATGCTCTCAGTTTCTTCTCCTTTTTTCCTTCTGGCTGTAAGTAGGAGCCTGACTATCTTTTATTGATGTTCCACTGGGTACACCTAGGTTACTCTATTGCTCTGGCTGGCAGACATGTTCAGGAAATCACATTGTCTCTTGGCCTTATTTGAAATCTCTTTGTAGACTCAGTCAAAAGGCAATTCAGATTGATAACATGTGAAGTCAGCCCAGTCAATGACCTATTGTCTCGGCAATCCACTTCTGCTTACTTCTCACTTCAGCATTTATTATTAATGCCCTGTATATAATTCCTGTATGCTGTATAAAAGCAAGGGAAGAGAAAAAGATTGAACTTTGACAACTAATGAAAGATGAAGCCAAGGAGAAAGAGGCAGAGTTCTGAAAGAATAAAGAGGAAGAATGGCAGTCAAGGAGAGAAGACCAAAGTATGTATGTGTGTGTGTATAAAGAGTTTTTTTACGAGATCACCTGGTATCCCAAATATGGGAGGGAGCATACAGCTTCCTTTTTGCCTTTCAGCCACACTCCAGGGGCCCTCAGACAGTCACATTCATGACAAACCATTTATACTATAAATTTTGTGCTGATAAATAAATAAAGGGAGACAAATATAGATCTATTTCAAGCTATCTAGCTCTTATCGTCAGCCATACCCTTATATACCCCTAAAGGTATGGCTGATGATGAGAGCTAAATAGCTTGAAATAGATCTATACTAGTCTACCTTTATTTATTTATCAGCACAAAATTAATAATATAACTTTCTCTCTCTCTTTCACTCTCTCTTTCACTCTCTCTTTCTCTCTTTCTCTCTCTCTCTCTCTCTCTCTCTGTGTGTGTATGTATATATATATATGTGTGTAGGTATTTT
>JANHFT010003341.1:115804-127043 GCA_032467955.1 Pseudoxenodon macrops | reverse complement strand
ATACTGAGAGCACATGCACCAAAGACAAATTCCTTGTGTGTCCAATCACACTTGGCCAATAAAGAATTCTATTCTACACAACAAAGTAGTTGTCAGATGAAAGCATACATTTTATTTGCCACGAAGGGGACGAGTCTTGCAACTGTGGTTGTTGCTGTAGCACAAGCAGAGAGATGTATACACTTGGGCTTTGCATGATACTGATATAGGCTTAGACTTTGCATCTCAATCATTAACTGATACTGAAATAAACTAATAACTCTTAGGATTAACATTTCTTATTAACACAATTAGCAATTACTTATGATCAATAAATTAGTATCTACTTCAAAGGAAAGGTATCTAAATGTTCAATCGCACTTGGCCAATTAAAAATTCTACTCTATTCTACTCCACTCCATTTTGTTAATGCATTACTATCAATCTTTTCCTCTTCTAAATTGGACTTTTAACAACATTCAGTTCTTTCTTCCATCATTGTCAAATGATGAGGTATTATTTTATTCATACACCCAGACATTTTGCAGAATTTCAAAAATTCCAGGAACAAAAGATCAATCCTTAAAATGTGTAAAATACTAGAAAAGAATTAGGAAAGAACTCACATGCTGAGATAGGCAGCTGAGTGAGAATCGTATTCACATACACAGCTCCATTAGACTTGACCACAATCACCTGGGTAGTGAAAAATGAGAGATTAGAGCAAGCACACTGAGAAAGTATGTCTATTGCAGAATTTATTAAGCAAATACATATGTCCAACTCATCCACAATGACTTAAAGCGGCATACAGCAATAAATTAAAACAAGAAACCGAACTCCTTTCCTTCAGTCACACTGATTTTCATTAACTCTTTTAGAAAATACACACATTGTTTAGCCTAACTGCATTTTTTTAACACAAGATATCTGTATAAAGAATCTATATCATATTTCATTTCTTGGAATGACGGTTCTGACAATAACTGGTTGAATTATGTTGGTGTCAGAGGTGGGTTCCGGATCTTCAGGGATGTGCTGCATCCACGTGTCCGCACATGCACAGTACTTAAAAAAACTTCCGTGCATGCGCAGAAGCAAAAAACAATATGGTTGCACCTATGGCGCTGCCAAGAAAATCAGCTCAGGGGCATGGCAGGCCCGGGTCGCTAATGGTTCCAGTGAACTGCCAAGTTACTAACGGTTCCATAGAATCAGACCGAACCGGTAGGAACCCACCTCTGGTTGTTGTACTAAAAATAAAAGTGCTGAAATATTTGGAACATGTTTTAAGTGGGATACGATAAATATTTTTCAGAGATTTTTGAAAGACTCATGTCCAGAGCATTCCTATGCCATGGAGAGATTTTGTAAGGCAAATGTGAAGATAGATACAAAAAGAAATAGAGAAAGTGAGGGCCAAGAACCAGATCCCAGCAGGAAGGTAGCTTAAACTATGGAGTAAGAACTAAAATGTGAGAAAAGGAAAAATAACAGGGAAGGAGAGTAGAAGTAAGGAAGAGAGGAATAGGAAAGGGAAGTGGAAGTGGAAAGAGTCACTATTCAAGGCAAGATGTTTGAAGGAAATAAACTTTGGAGTCAAGATAGCTGGTGGAAAGTGATACTGAAATATTAACAGAAGAAAGAAACATTCCAGAAACTGGATCCCCCTACAAAGAAACAATGGACAGAACATTGTGCAAATAAAATGAACTTCATGTGCTGTTTATAATTGGAAAGTCAACATTTTTACTGCATATTTCTGGTATAAGTTTAACGTTAGTATCAGGAGCTCAACTGAGAACCAATTTTTGCGTGCAAACTGAATCTGTTTCTCACTGGGTCTGGTGAAAAGAAATTACTCCTAAAATTATTGAGCGAGCATGCTTCTCATCCATTCTTGTTCTTCCCACTTACTGTCTGTCCTTCATCAATGTTTATAGCTACTCCTTTCAGGCATGTCTCAGTTTCTGTCAGGCCACACTTTTGAATTTCTTCCAGAACAGCGAAGGCATTGCTATTACAGAGCTGGGGAAAAAAAAAAGAGTATTAACAGTTTGCATTGCCTGAACCTATCACATCTCTTGCAAACTACTGAGAGTTTTAAAATAATAATAATAAGAAAAAGATAAAGGAGTCCCTGTAAGATTTTACTCTGCTAGCTGTTGCCAACTATAGAGGACAGTGCTTATCTCTGTGTCAAGGCCATTGATCCAGTGCTCTCCGAAGATATTTCTGCAGTCATGTGGCCAGCATGACATTGCTGAGCATTGTTACCTTCCCACCGAAGTGGTACCTATGGTATTTATCGACTCGCATTTACATACTTTCAAACTGCTAGGTTGGCAGGAGCTGGAGTGAGAATGGGAGCTCACCCTGTCACATGGTGCTCTGGGTCTTGAACACGGGTTGTCAACTTTCCAGCTGACAAACTAGTTAGTGTCTTAACCACTGACCCACCACGCTGCCTGACTTTTAAAATAATAAGAATAAAATCACCTGACTCTTTTTTGTAGGTCAGGATTTCCTTCTCACAATGAAAAAAGAAGAAGTACTGTAAAAGTTGCAATGTTTGGTTCCCCCCGCCTTATTTGAACAAAACATCAAAATTTAACAAATAAAAAACAAGTGCAGCCATTAGACATGTATCCACCCATCCTTCAGATACCAGAAAACAGAACCATGGTCGATGATTTCATAATGTCTGATGATAACATTGGAATAATCATAATCTTTTTTGTAAACTTTTGATGAGGAAAAAATTCAGTTATCCTGAGTACCGATTTCAAATGTAACCAAGAAGAAGGGAGCCTTATTTAAAATGGATATGTATAAAAATATGTGATAATTCATAGATTGGTAGAAAGGTTGAACTACTTCCAGTAACAAAAATGCATGGGAGGGTCCTTGTTTTCAGTGTGACAATCCCACATAGTTGAAGACTGTGTTATCGCAATCATGTGGACAGGACCTATGGTTTGGGTCTCTTCTTTAGAATTGGTATAAATGCCTTTAACAGGAATTTTAAACTACAGTGTTGGTGTTAAATAGGAAGTCTCTTCAAGGTCCATCAATCTAATCAGGTAGCCTTGTGCATGCAGATTACCTTAGTGAGCATATAGGTACAGTCCCCAAAAAAGGAATAGTGTTTCTCATCAAAAGTGGAGATATGGGAGCCACCTTCAACAGAACATACTCCAGGACATGAAAGGCTGATGCAAGTCCACTGTCCCCCTGTGCATGAACTGAAGTAAAAAGAGGGAGAGGAAGAAATTACCAACAAATTGTTAAACAAAAAGTAGACTAATCCTTATAATAAAAAAGTTGGTTGTTGTACTATGCATATTCTCATGTTTTCATTAAAGCAATAGCCTATGACCTTTGTTAATGAATAAAATTGTATTGGTGTTCCAATTGGAATGTTCACTAAGGATTTTATTGCAGTGTTATTTAATGTTTTAAAAGATCCACAGTATCAATGAACCTAACAGTATAATTCCTATCATCCTGAAGGAAGTATTTGTGTACAAGAGAGGATACTTTAAAAATCCTGTTTCATTTGGTAAAGAAATTAATGTATTTGGAGTTTTCTAATTAAAGCTCCTTTAAGAAGACTATTGGTCACACAAATTAGGCTTCTATTAATAGAACACTCAGTTTTCCCCAATCCTTATCCGAATTCTACATCATGGATTTGGATGACAAATATATTCCAGTTTTAAATTCTAGAACAGTCTCTGGAGGTTTGTTATAATTTACAGAAGCTTTTTCTTCAGTTATTTGATTGCTGATAATAATAGTCTTCCAGCATTTGATAAATAGGAGGCAGTGGCATTTAGCATCTGAAAGCAAGATTGGTGAAATGTAATGGTGGATGGCAGGGATTTTTAAACTTTACAATATGAGGGTCATAGATAGTCATCTCTGAAAACAGAGGCTATCTATGCCCACATATTTTGTATCTCTGCCGTGGCATTTTGCTACATTCTAGGTTAAATGCTCAGAACTCTAGTCAATGTCATATAAACAGAGTTTCATGCAATGGGATTTCCTCTTATGTTCCTCCTCCTCGTGGTTTTCCTCCTCAAAACCTCTCTAGAGGAGCTCCAATTTGGCAAAGCAGATTTGGGGAAAACTAATGTAAGAATGGAGAAAAAATTAAAAATGCATTCAACTGGGGTTTGCTGTTCTTTTGGCAGATGAACATCTTCAGAAATGTTCTTTAGGTCATCTAAGCGGTAATACTAGGTCTTATTGTCACTAACACTGAATGCAGTCAACTATATGCATGTCAAATGAAGAACAGCCAAAGAGATCAACAGTGTTGATTTTCAGTTATTTCCCTATTTACACAGTACATGACAAGCTTTTTATGACACTCAGAGTTCAATAAACTATTATATTTGGTAGTATTTGCTTGCCGCCATGTAAGTCAAATAGAATTATGACATTTCTAAAAATGTGTTTGGTTGTTTTCTCAGGCCTTTAGTTAAGATACAGAGAGCCCTTTCTTGGGTGCATTCTTATTAATTTTGTTTCTGCCTATATATAGTGATTGGATCACATCCAATTTGGTATATATTGAATTGATATGGCAATATATGAGCCAACTGAAGCCAGACAGAGATGGGTAATACCTAAATTAATTAAATAACTAAATTTCATAATGAACTCTTTTACAATCAAAATATACCTATAGATTTATATATATAGGTTAATTATATATATATAATTTGTAAAACTTTTAATTTTTGAAGAAAAATGAATCCTTTAAAAATATTTCTATATTTCTTAACTTTGTGAAAGACTCTTTTGTAAACAGGATTTTTGTGCATCCACACAGCAAGAATTTGTAGGTGGGTTCAACAAGGAAAGCAACAAGGAATTTATGTTCAAAAAAGAAACGTCCAAAAAAGACATTCTTAGCATTATTAAGTGTGCCCAGTATATTCTTAACAAGTCAACCTTTCAAATAACATGCCTATTTCTTTATCCCACCATCACTAATAAAATATTATTAAATCATAGAGAATCGTCATTCTCACCATGAAATGCACTGGGAGGAAAAAGAAGTACCAGGAGCGTAAGAATCCCCGTTGTAAGTACAGTAACAATCCGAAATGGGGATGCAGCCAGAATTGTTAATGTCATCAAACACAGTGCCTAAACAAGAAATCGCCAATGTATGTTATTCATGCTCATTTCACTATTTTTAAGAAGTATGGAGTACATTATGTCATTCCCGGTAATAAACCTCTGTGACTCTTGTCATCAATATAATGTGTTATATTTTCCTTAAATACAGGAAAGCACATGAACAATATCAACATCTGGAGCAGGGTTTCAGATCACACAGAAGCATGTTGTGATGTTACGGCAACCATGAATCAACCAGTTTTCACTGGAAACCATGGTGTGTGGAAAAAGAAGCCATGATCCCAATAAAAATTCACTCTTTGTAAAGCTTTTCCTCTACAGCATCAGATTTACAGATGCTGT
The DNA here is from genome assembly GCA_032467955.1 of Pseudoxenodon macrops. NCBI lineage: Eukaryota > Metazoa > Chordata > Lepidosauria > Squamata > Pseudoxenodontidae > Pseudoxenodon > Pseudoxenodon macrops. The sequence continues at coordinate 121,565 of JANHFT010003341.1, read as the reverse complement.
AATTCTGATGAAAACACTCCCTCCCTCCTTATCATACCATACCATACCATACCATCATGCTATAAATGTGGTTTATGGAAAGCTGTTAAACAAACAGATCTCTACCGTGCTCATAAAAGTCAGCATCAAGTCAAAAGTACAAGGTAAAAATATTTTTATGAGGCTGAACCAGATTTTTACACTGCCATGTATTAAAATTCTAGCAAGAAAATGCATATATGGCTGTTCTTCTTGAGCAGATTTAATTCCATTCTAGAACTCAGCCAATTTCCTTGATTTGTTAAGTCAAACAAATCTATTCTATGTGTAAATTCAATACAATTGTAGCTCAAGAAACAGAATTAAAATTAAGCTACAAAACATCCAGGATAAACGTTTGTTTTATCTTCAGATACATAAGCAAACCAATAACTGTTTAAAAGTCAAATAATTTTAATTTTTCTTTTCCCCCCCCCTGAAATGCCTTTTATTTACATTATCTTTATAATGCCTCAAATCCAATCAAATTAAAGCCAACTACTCATATGGAAGACAAAATAGATGTTTATTTTTATCCTTTAAATGCAAGAGCACGGATTTTTTTTAAAATTTTTTAATTAATTTTTTAAAGTTTTTTTTACACCTGTCAGAGAACAGAGAAACACTTTATTGCAAACTTGTTTTATTTTCCATGCTATCTGGAGTGCAATTCCATGTAGTGACTTCTATAACGAAGAAGATACTTGTTTTTCTTAATGCCAAGAGATGCTTCAGCCAGGCAACTACAAGTCTATAAACAATTGAGCATGGATACTGACTTACCAGGGGGACAGAAACAACCATCTATACAGTGATCTTCACATAACTGGGACTGTTCAGAATTGGTACAAGTGTCGAAACAGGGGGATCCACATTCTCGATGCTGCATGTTGAAAGGACAAGACTTGGCTGAAAATAGAAATGAACAGTGAGACATTAGAAACCCCATCTACTGTATACTTTTTTCTCTCTCTCTCACTGGAGGTAAAACTACCTTAAACAGAATCTTGGCAATATATTTTAGTCCTCAGAGGGAACAATTTTTGGGAGGCAAATATTAAGAAGCAGAGTTTATCATCAGTCTGGAAAAAAGAAGACATGGTGTAGAGAAAGGCAAGGGGAAACATATGGTAATGCTCTTTAGATACATAAACATGGGCAAATACTTCTTTTTTAACAAACCTTAAAGGCTGAATCTAATGGGTTATTTAAAAAAAAAAAGGTAAATTAAACATTAGCACCAACTACTGATAATAACAGTTCAAAACTGAGCTAAATTCTGGTACGAAATATGCAGAATTCCTGCATGTTTACTAACCCATTGGTTAGCTTAATCAGCCGAAGTTGCTTTGGCAATATTTGAACGTTGTAGGTTACATCTCTTTGAATTGGATTTTGATTTTCCTGCCTAGGCATAGGATTGATCTTGATGGCCCATTGTGTGATCCAGGGGTGGGTTCCTCTTACCTTTCCTACCAGTTCGGGTCACATCGGAAGTGCGCGTCACTTCTGCTTAAAAACCCTCTGTGCATGTTTTTTAGCCAATTTGAGGCCGGAGCACCGACTTTGAGAACAGAGGACTGAACGAGGGCATAGCCTGCCATCTGGCACTGCTGGTTCGGCGAGCGAGGATAAATTCCCACTACTGGTTTGGGCAAACCAGTCTAAACTGGCAGCAACCTACCACTGGTGTGGTCTCTAGCTGCCTTATTTAGGATTCTATACAATTTTCTTTTGGAATTAATACTTACGACAGAAATCTTCTGTTCGCCATTCAAGCGGTTGTCCACCGGCATGGGAGCATTGCCTGGAGTACTCAGCAAAGGTGTTACAGATGCAGACTTCAGTCACAGACTGATCACATTGGCATAAGTCTTGTACGCAAGCATCAATGTAGGCATGCACATCAACCAATGCATTGCAAGCTTCAAATGCATTACCAGTCAGTATAGTTTGGCACAGAGTGGTCTAGAAAAAAGAATTTAGCGCTGCTAATATATGAACATGACACTATATATAAACACAGGAAGCTACTACACTGTTATTGATCTGCATTGCTAATGTTTACATGCTTGTTAATTTTCCCAAGATTTTACTGTTTTAATTCTCTTCTATTTGGTCTTAAGAAAGAGAAAAGAAGAAGGTGGGGGGGGGGAGGGGACAGTCAAATTCCCTTATAGAGAATGAAATGAAATACAAATCCTTACAGTCTCCTGCTTGCATTGGCCTCCAGGTAAAGGGACAGGATCTTCGCATTGTTCTGTGGGTCCGTCCATCTTCTGCATGTTTCCAAACTGCAAAGGAGTCAGCTGGACATCTGCAATAAGCAGAAAGCTTGTTGCTCACAAAGCAGGATTACAAAAACAAACAAAAAGCCAAAAAGCCTGTCTGGATACAGGCTGAAACTTTACTATATTCCCTCAATGTGAGATAAGATAAATCTGGCAAAGGGGTCCAAGAAAGATAATCAGTCTGCATAATATGAAATCAATCTGATTCTTGCCAAGATGATGAGGTTAATTAGGCTAATCACTCCTTCCCGTTATGAAGTCCCCTCAGTTTTGGATATCACTGGGCAGTGGTGTTTCAGGAACTAAAAGTCAAGATGGTAGCAGTAACCACATGTCTTACCCTTTTGATTGCCATCTTGACTTGTTTTTATAAGCCTTCCTCTTCACAGACCACCCTGCCAATGATGCCTCTTGAATTCACTTCTATGAAGCATCAATCTTTATCTTATGCCTATGCATTAATTCTCTTCCAAGTTGTCATTACAGGTTGTCCTTTTTGGTAGCAACAGTTAGGACTCAATCATTAAGCTAAGTGAAACCTGGACAGTGTATTAAATGTATATAGTTGTGCTAAGGGGGATTAACCTTTAGATGACCCTAACCATTAATCTGATATAAAGTGAAACTAACCTTTATATGACCCTAACTGTTAAATTGACCTAAACAAACTGTGGAAGGAGGTTCAGAGCAATTATATGTGGGTGGGATTTTTCTAATTTATGATTCCTAGTATAAATAACAGGCATTTGCCTGCAGTTCCTCAGTTTTTCACTTTTGAGTCAATAAATGCTGTTGCAGATATGCTGGTCTGGTTCTTGCCTACTAAAGCCCACTATACAATAACTATGATCTTACTTCAGCTTTCTTTTGCTTTACAAACCTGCCAAATTCATACCCTTCATAATTATGATTGTGATGATGAAAAAGTAAATTTGTAGCCAGTCCTTGCATTTAGCTCAATATTTTTCATTCTCAGTGACTTTAAAAAATGTGGACTCCAATTCCTATAATTCTCCACCAGAATGAGGTAGAGAAACACACATTAATCTGAGCTGTAGCTCCTTGCAAGAGAGACTCATTATTTTCTCTTTCTAGCACATCTCTGGCCACATTAAATTTGGCAGCCCTCTTTCCAGGCTGAAGTGAAAAACAGAAATCCAGGTTTAAAAGATGCATGGAATTTCTACATTAGTTCTGAAAAAGCAAATGATAAAGAAACAAACCTATGATCCTTTTGTATTTGGAAGTGGTTATTTCAACAATCTTAATCCTTGTATAACATTATACAGTTGTATACTTTAAGGTTGTTGAACCAATTATCTTTCAGTGGCATTTGTCAAAATAAATCCTGTCCTACAAATGAATTGAGATGTGACCCCAAAAGCAATAAAAACAGAAATCTGCTATTTTTGCCACTTACTGTTGGAAATGAATTCATTGTAGATTGCGATTTGATTGAAATCCCCACAAAGGCCACAAGTTTGATTAGCATATTTTTCATTTAGCTCCAGCTAAAACAAGATAAAATAATGTAACTATAGTGAAGATCTAGAGGTTTAAGAATGAAAGTTAAGAACTGACGAGAGATTATATATAACATTGGTAAACAAATATAGAGATGAGCATGTGTAGAGATTATAATGAAGTTCATTTGGATTAGCATTTAGTGGAATTCTGTTTTCTTTCTCATTTTTGAATTCCCAGTACATCCAATGGTTGCCTTTGTCTCTCATGTTACCGTAAATCATAGTGTTGTACAAAATAAATAGGCCATCGCTCCCTTTTCCTATGATACAATTAAAACTGAAGATAGAAAGGTTTTGTTCTGATGTCTCTTTGAGCAATAAGTTGTATTTAATATTAATTATGACTTATTTTAGCAAGCTTACTTCATAAACCATTAATATTTTGGTTAACATTAAGCTTCTTCAATTTATTAATCAAATTAATTAAAATTAATTAAATATATTACCCATCTCACCTGAGTGACTCTGGGTAGTTTACAAATAAAATCCATACAGCCATAATAAAAAGAAACATGGTTAAAAGCCACAGTAAAAAAACAGTATTAAAACAAAGGTAAAACAGTAATAAAAGATGGAGGGATGCCAATCTTGAACCTTATGCCAGGAATCACAACATATCTCCCCTACCTAACCAGGTGGGCTGGTTCAAAGTAATTGAGACAAGATGGTCCCATTCTCTGAAGGACCTTAAAAGTGATAACCAATATCTTGAATTGGACTAAGAAGCAAACAGGCAGCTCACATAACAGAGGTGTTACATGCACAATTCCTAGGGACAGCCATGCCACCACATTCTTCTGAACACTTCTGAACAGTTTTCAAGGGTAGCCATATGTAGATCACATTGCAGTAGTCCATACAGGAGATTACCAGGGTACGAGTGAAAGAAATAAGAGCTTCTCAGTTATGGAAGGGATGCAACTGGTACATAACTCAAAGACTCTTTGCCATGATTGCTACCTACTTCTCAAGAAGGAATCTTAAATCCAGGAGGACCCTCAGATTATGTATTGGATCCATTTATAATGAAATGAACCAAACATTTCCTTGAAGTCATCCCAGAACAGAAGACAAAAGACAGTCCTCAATTTTACTGTGCTTCATTCATTGGGGCATAAATTAAATTGAGCAACATGTCTGAATATTGTCAGATACCAAATTAAGTGAGACCAGTGCTGAAGAATCAAGAAGAAAAGAGATAAGAAATAAATGAAATGAGACTAAAGGTAGTCCTCTACTTATAATGGCAGCTAAATCCAACCTTTTGGTCATAATTCATTGCAGCCATTACTAAGCCATCCACACGATCATCTTGCTCAACTGGCTGCAATCCAAGATTTAACTGTTGCAATTGTTAAGCAACCGTGCATGTCATTCAGTGACTGCATGGGGGTGCCTCAGGGAGTGGGGGATGCCCTGGGGAAGCCTGGCATCCACCGGCATCTGAAAAACCTCTCTCTGCTCCACCACACCTGTTGTGCTGCTCCATCCTTAATGGAGGTCTTTTTGTCACCTCATTCCATCCTTCATTCCATTCTTGTGATGGTTTGGAAGGCTCTTCAGTGAATTATGTGATTTGAAGAAGGAGACCTTCCGAATCATCATGAGATCAATGGCATTTGCTAGCATTTTCTCCTCCTGAGAGGAGAAAGGTTCTGACGCTCAACATCAGGAATAAAAAAAATCATTTGATTCTTTGTTTGAACATTAATGAGATTAGTATTCTCCTTACACTTCATTAAAAGACAGCCTTATTTAAATGCTGTACCATTAAGGTTCCTAGTTTTGGGCTGCCAAATTTGACTAATCACTAAATGATAGGAGTAACTTTTCCGTTTTTGCTTCCATCTAAGTCAGAGGTCTTCAAAGTTGGCAACTTTAAGACTTGCGGACTTCAACTCCCAGAATTCTCCAGCCAGCTGGGAG